>KZ987808.1:0-21188 GCA_003614145.1 Piptocephalis cylindrospora
GTGCTCCTGGTACCACACATGCCAGCTATATTAGCAGACACTGTGTTCGGATGCCCATCTGCCTACCCCACTGGGGAAAATAAAACGGTTCTATCATCATACTACTACTACTACTACTACTACTGCTACTACTACATTCATCATCCGATCGATCGAGACGATCCTGAATCTCTGTAAATGTCCGAGGTCATATTATCTTGGACCAAGGTTACGGCCATTCTAGAAGAATAGTGACACATTGGATACCAACATTTGGCTCTCACCGTGTGCGATGATGATAAGGCTGGCTTATATTTCCCTCAATGGGGGCAGGAAAGAGGGCTCAAGCACACGAGCCGCTTTTCATTACTTTTCATGATGATGATGATGAAACGCTTGTATTTCCCCGACGGGGTAGGCATGGAGGGCATCCATCATTACTCATTGTTAAATCGTTTTATTTTTCTCCAGCGGGATAGGCGCCCAAGGCATCCGAACACAGTGTCTGCTAATATAGCTGGCATGTGTGGTACCAGGAGCACTATAGTAGTAGTAGTAAACCCATTATATTATCCCATGTAAGGTAGGCTGATGGATCTTCAAACGCAATATCCACCCTTAAGCCGACCTGTGTGGTATCAGGGACTAAGTCCCCGGTGTAGTGTGTTGAAGCTCTTATTTCAGCATATAGGTTTTCAATCAGGATTGATTTACTATTGCACTGTTTTTGGCGGTTGTTGTATTACTCAAGGTAGGACACTCAAACTTGCCAGCCTTCATGTTCATTAAAGATCTATATGCTTTAACTTACTCTTATCATGAAATCGAGTCTTAGACCATGGCAACCATTATAGTCACACTGTTTGATCTCCTTCAATCAAAGACGAAGAGACATTCTACCCTCACAATACCATCAACCATAGAACAAAGCATACACTACGAAAATTCTATTCCATATAAGCGTTTTTTTTGAAACGTGATACGGAAAGTTTCAGCCCGTCCTCGCCTTTAGTTTGAAGAAGGCTCGCCTAACCATCGAATAAAGTCCTCGATGATGGATCGACGGATGGTGCTCAAATCTGGGGAATCATTGAGCTGGGCGAAGCCAAGGTCCTTGCAGTGGCTGCCTCCGGGGATGACATACCGAGGAGTGAGAGATTGGTCGGCGGTGGGAAAGATGCTATCAGGGGCGCTGACGCTCAGCCTTCGCCATGGATCCAACTCGCCATTGACGTAGAGTAGCCGATTAATAACTCCCGTTTGACCCAAGTGCTTAAGGTTCAACGTATCAACTTGGCCCTTGTTAGGTCCGCCCGGAAAGACGTAAGGGCAGCTATCTAGGTCAGACTGAAGGGTAATAAGCCGGGACCGTAAAGGCGTGCGAGAGTCCCGGGGCGAGGTTTGCCAGTATCCAAACTCATTGCAGATCTAGTTGATTATGGAAGGATCAGTTAGTGGGACAAGGGATCACGAGCTAGAGATCTCGGGTGTTACAGCTTGAACCTACCATCCAGTACCATCCACGACTAGCTGTGGGAGATGTGTCGACCGCAGTGTCAATATAATCCTTCGTGATGTTGACTTTGGAGGCCGCCAACCATTCTTTCTGGACAGTTCCCCAGGCATCCAAGATCCTATCAAGGGAGCTAGTATCGGCGGTCACAGTGTCACATAGGGACTTGAGCCATCGCTTCCCATGGAGCAAAGGGTCCCCATACTGAACAATAAGGGAGGTAAGATCGGTTAAGGCACCAGCAAAGCTTACATCATCTTTCACTGCCTCGAGGCCAAAGCGAGCTTTGAGGGTCTCCTTGGCTTTTTGACTGGCTATCGTATTGCTCATAAGGATGGTGTCCATGTGTATAGTGGCATTACTTAGGGCAGAGGCGCACACTGAGGGGAGGCCATCGTGGACGGCCATGTCATACTCGAAAAAGTCCAACTTGGCCTTGACGGGGGCTGATGAGGAGTATGCGGCAAATACCAAATCGGGGTATGTGAGTCTCATCCATGCTGCCAAATTTCCGGCGTACGAGCCTCCAACAACAATCCATCGGCTCGATGGATTTATCTGAGCCTTAGAGGTTCCCTTGAAGGATTGGATAAATCTGGCCAGATCCTTCAAGGCCTGGTCGGTCGTGAGATACTGCATGTTTTTCGTGGTAAACTCGGAAAAAGGGAGTGATTGACCAAAATAGCGATGTTCAAGAGCCACCAGTAGGCCCCCAGTCGCTTGGGCCAAATCAGCCACTTGACCCTCAATGGCCCAGTAGTTCAGCTCATCCTCTCCATTGATGTAAACTATGGGGAGGAAATGAATGAGTAGGCATGAGGAATGGTGGCGGAGGGTCGATGGGCTTACGGATGATTGGCCCTCCTTGACGGTAATAGTACTCATTGGTAATGTACCTTTGAGAAAAGGTACCAAGGGATCGCTGGCCATGATCAATTAACTGACTAAATTCCTGGTACTGGCTCTTGGCTACAAATGCAGGATGAGCCTTAGAGAATAACTCCCGGTATTCCCTGACCCTAATGATGAAGGATAGGATGGGTGAGGGGTTGAACATGAGTAGATGTAGCTCCCTTCTTACCCTTCATTGTAGAGCTCTTTAACACGATAGGATGTAAATGCCGCGTGGGAAACGAGGGAAAGCAGGTGCAGGTTGAGCACTCCAATGATCAATGCGGCAAGATGATGACGGACCATTTCTTTGGGGAGGGGGAAGGGGAAGAGTGGCAGATGGGTCAAGACTATGATATGGGATATGGATGGGGATGGGGTGTGATGACTTTAATGGGCTCAACAAGGAATTGACGGCGGTTATTGAATTGCATTTATACTGGATGCATTGGTCTATGAACACGCTATGCAAAATGAGCATTTATATACAATACATTTCCCCTGTATTTCTTTCTCTCTCCCCTGATCCTCCCTCCATTTTCCCTTTTCGGTGTTTAAACAAGGAGTGAATTCCTAAAAAGGCCCTGGGGCTCCCGAACCCCCTATTATTCGTACCCTGGATAGTGCACTGTTTTCTTGACCCTTCCCCTTTCTTTTCTATGATCCCATGCATATACTCTTTTAAATCTAGTTTCTTATAAATTTTCCGTTTCACGCCAATCCCACTCCAAGGGGACTCTGAGATCGACGGCAGAAAGCGATACCAAGGTCAAGCCCTAGGGGTATAATCAATCATAGTGGCCATGAAATGCATAAGATCCATCAAATATTAGAAATGGACTCCATCCGCCTTACCCATCTAGGCAAGGACGGACACAATGCTACATCCAAAAAATGGAACGCGCAGTGTTGTGAGCCTTTTAAGAGATCGGAGTCGATGTCCCACCCATCTATCCTGGTCATATGCCCTACCCTCACCATCCTTTCTTTTCCACTTATCTCGTGCATACAGCCTAGTCTGCATCTCTCCCTCTAAATCCGTCCCAACAAGACTCTTTTTCTCTTTCTTTTCTCGTTGACATGTCCCCACCATCGAACACTGTGTGGAGCATTGCTGGTCGCGGGCTCAAGCTGGACACAGCCGCGGATATGGAACCCCATCTGGCTGAGCTGGCCAAGTAAGTCATTCTTCCTCCTTAATATTCCGGCGTTTCAGTCCCTCATCCTTCCTTTATTAGGATTGAGGATCTTCGCGAGATCTGCCTTAGTGGGAATACAGTGGGGGTTGAGGCTGCTCAGGCCTTGGGCGAAGCCCTAAAGACCCACACGAACCTAGAGACTCTTAGCCTAAGTGACATTTTCACCGGCCGCCTCCTCAAGGAAATCCCTCCGTCCCTGACGGCCATTTGCGATGCCATCATGGACCATCCAAATGTCCAAACCCTTGATCTCTCCGATAATGCCTTTGGACCGGCTGGGGCTGAGCCCATTGTGCCTTTCCTATCACACCGTCGATCCCTCCGGGTCATCCGCTTGAACAACAATGGACTTGGGATTCGTGGGGGGAAATTCATTGCCCAAGCTCTTACTGCGGCTGCTGAGGCCAACAAGGCTGCCGGGGAGCACTCGCAGCTCCGTGTGTTCATCGCTGGCCGGAACCGTCTCGAAGATGGATCCTCTCAGGAACTTGCTTCGGCCTTCGCAGCTCATGGCCTTCTTGAAGAAGTGCGCATGCCTCAGAACGGCATCCGACCTGATGGGATCGCCCACCTCTCCCAGGGCCTCAGCCAATGCTCCAAGCTTCGAATTCTCGAACTTCAGGACAACACTTTTACTGACAAGGGCAGTTATGCTCTCGCCAAGGCCCTGCCCTCCTGGCCCCTCCTTGAGACCCTGCATATTGGTGACTGTATGCTCGGTCGGAACGGGAGTGAGGCCATTATCCGTGCCCTAGATGAATCCCCTCCCAAGTCTCTTCATCACCTCAATCTGGTGTACGATGAGCTAGAAGAGCATGCAGCTCATATGCTT
This sequence comes from Piptocephalis cylindrospora, assembly GCA_003614145.1. Lineage (NCBI taxonomy): Eukaryota > Fungi > Zoopagomycota > Zoopagomycetes > Zoopagales > Piptocephalidaceae > Piptocephalis > Piptocephalis cylindrospora. The sequence goes on from KZ987808.1 coordinate 4,415, forward strand.
GCTCGAGTCGTGGAGAGGTCCCGAGAGCTTGAGCTAGTGGAATTAAATGGAAACTGCTTTGCCGAGGATAGCCCTGGGGCCGATGCCATCCGGGAGGCCCTTGTCAAGATTGACAGGACTAACGCTCTCGGCAGTCTCTCGGACATGGAGGAATTGTCCGAGGATGAGGATGAGGAAAGCGAGGATGAGGATGAGGTGAAGCAGGATGATGAGGATGAGGTGGCTGATCTAGCTGATCGACTGAAATCCCAAGCCCAGGTGTAAGAGGGTTGGATTCGAGTGAAAGATGAATGAATATTAAGGAGAGAAAAAAAAAAGACAAAGTGCTATTTTTACCATCTTTTTGACATGGACAATGAGGAAACGGGCTCATCTTTATCCCATCCTCAATCCATCACCATCCAGTGCTTGAAGCCAAGTCAACTAAGATCAAAACCATGGCTCCTCCCGAACCTTCTTCATGTCAAGCCCTTGCTTTTTAACCTGATCAAGGTAGGCATCCTTCTCTTGGTAGAGACGGTAAACCCACTGGGTTAGAGCCTCATCATCGGTGGGTAGGTCCTTGAGGGGGAAGCGCCTGACATGGACGTGAAAGTTGTACTCGGTGTTCAGGGGATTGGTGTGAACACGGACCAAGGAAGGGGAAAATCCCACGCCGTGTTCCTGATGGGTATAGACAATGGTCAAGTCATATAGATGCTGAATTTGAGTGTCTCGTAGTTGACGAATGCATTCGCAGAACCCCTTGGTCCTTGGGAGCAAGAGATGATCCAGGATGGGCAGTCCACGATTCTTTGCAAATTCTTTACTCTAAGAAATGATTGAAGAGTGAGGATGAGAGGAGGAAGGATAAATGCACACGTGCAAGAAGAGAGGGAGAAAGATGGGATACTTCAATCAACTTTTTCGAGGTAACACGGGTTCCTTCAAGGTAAGAAATGAGCCAAATTGGCGAAGCGTCCTCCCGTAGTCGTTGGAACATCTGATGGATGTTCCTCTGGTCGTGGATCCAATTCCTCTTGATGAACATCATCCCCATGAGCTTTTTAGGATAGAGATAGGTAAATGAATAGATGGATCAGCTTTCATCATTCCAGTCTAGACTTACCCACATGCCCCATCCAAAAAAAGGAATCTACATTATACAAGTCATGGAGAAATTAGTAGTTGCATGTCTATGACCCTATCCTGCACACCAATCCTTACTAATTCTTACATATTTCAAGGAGTCTTTGGCAAAGTACTTGCAGTAGGAAAGGATGCGGCGACGAAGGGCCAAGGAATGAATGAGGTAAAAGTCTACAAAAGACTGATGATTCGCAATGACCATGGCACTTTCCTTGACTGGAAGGACATCGCCCGAATAAGTAATTCGAGCTCTATGTCGCTTCTGAAGATGTTATGGAAGACAGGTAATTGAGACGGAGACCATGAAGGGGGCTGGAGTGGAATAATGGGCGACTTACCTCGAATATATACTATAGAGTGTCCGGTCAGAGTAGATGCTGCAATGAGCGCCTTATGCCCTCCCCAGCCCCTCCCCTTCGCCCTCTACCCTTACCTGCATCACCCACCAAATGCCACCGGCGACCCGTGAATTCAGGTCATACATGAGTCGACGGGAAAAAGGATAGATGAAGATGGTGGGGAATTGCGCCACATTGCAGAGAAAGGCCAAGCTAGGCACATGGTCGGGCGCAAGGAACAGTAGGTGAGGAACCAACTAGCGAGTATGCCATCTTTCACCCAATCTTACCCAAAAAGGGATGTACCGTACACAATGGCACGAAGTCCCTGGATAGTAAGGTCGGCCGACGAGACAAGCTTGGAAAGGATACCGGGCATGCTACGCACACTACTACTACTACTACTCAAAAAAGAAGTGTATCTTGAGGAAGGAAAGGAGGCGAGATTGGAAGGATCCACACCTTGGAGAAAGAGGAAATGAGCAAGGTGTACCGGACTCGGACAGTCCACATCCCGATCAACAATTGATGATTGGGCCAAGAGTAAATAATTGAGTTGCCAATCGAGTTTGATCTCCGGATAATGATTGTTTGACATAAATGACAACAATACGTGTTTCCATAAGTTTCTGTATCGTGTTGCTAGAAATAACCTCAAGGTGATTCGTGTCTAGCTTATCAGATATATACGAGAAGGATAAACAAGAGGCCAGGCGAGGATAGAGTGGCATGCTTTCTTTATCTAGTATTTTTTAGCTTACCCCACTCCCTCCCATCCCGTAAGAACTCTCTCTAGATGGGTAAATTGAAGCGAGAGGCAGATTTACCACGGTACCGGACCCATTGGACAACCAGGACAGCATCAGCGGAGAGCTGGAAGAAACCGCAGATGGTGAACTGGAGAGGGGCAGTCGTGTAGACGTAGTAGTAGCACTTGAATAGATCTCCTAAGGCCCATGCCGCCATAACGGCCAAACTAAGAGGAAGTGGGATGAGGTGAGCAGATGATTTCATGTACGACATCCTGATCAGAGCAAAACTCACCTGAATCCCTCGGTCGAACCCCGTTCGTGGTTCTTCCGGATTTGAGGAAGGGGCAGGGTGGCCTCAATAGCAAGAGAAAGGACACCGATGAGGCTTACGTAGAAGGATGACCAGGAAAAAAGGACATGGAGAATAGTGAAGACAAGGGTGAACCCCAGAAGAAAGTGAATGTAGTGGTACAGAGAAGGCCATTGCCAAAATCGTTGCATCATTGGGATAGCTCCCGAGGAAAGCCCGGGTTCTGGAAAAGATTCGGCTGTTCGATACTGAATACACAGGTTCAGGAGGAAGAGTTGGACCAGGATCATGAGGATAGATTGATAGAGCAAGGCATTATCAAAGTGTTGACCCAACCTACACGCATATGGATATATGCATATTGATGTATATATAGATATATATATGAAGAGGAAAAGGAGAGAGGTAAATGATGACGTCATAGGGTGGGTGATTGAATGAAAAAGCAGCAAACTTACCAGAAGAATATCCTCAGGATACTATCAAAAGTTCGCCATGATGATGGGGGTAGTAAGTGGTTTAATAAAACCGGCAGCATTCTCTTTTGGAGCCCTGACGTGCCTCCCAAGGCAAAGAAGCTTACCTAGACACCAAGAGGATACCACACACTGCCATGGAAAAGCCATTACTCGACCTGGAGGCACGCATCACACGCACCTGATCAATATACCCCAGGACGGGACCCACGGCAATGGCAACTTGTAGAGCTGTGTCCATGAGCGTGGGGAGGTGAGGTGGAATGGAAGGGGGTGGAGGGGATGAGTGGGTTGGGGGTTGACTTCAAGGAGAGTGCCAAGACGGAGGAATGGAAGAAAAGAAAGAGTAAAGAACAATGAGTATTCCGTTGAGCTGCACACACATGATTCAAGCTGGACCGCTTTTAAAGCGCCAGCTGATATCCGTGCCCAGTCGTTCAGCTGATGGCTAGTCTCCGACACCTCGGTAAATCCTCTCCCATTCGTGCCTAGGTCCTCCGCTTGCCCCTGAGCACTCATGCTACACTGGTGCCGGACTAACGAATTACTTTTGATAAGGAAAATGATGAAAGACCTTCATGGATGACCACACCTCGTCTCTCTCTCCCCCTTGAACCTCATGATCAGGGGCGCGTGTGATGTGACGAGGAGGGACAGGAATGGTGACCATTCGAGACTATTACCCATAATCATACGTATGTATCCTTCATGCCCTCCTCACCAGACCAGGACGATACAGTTCACTACTAGGATGCTTTTCTCTAGTCGTGTACACATACAATAGATCCAAGCCCCGTGGATATGCGACATACGGAGAAAGTGAAATCATTTCTCTATTGCCTATCGTCCACGAGGATCCGAATGGCTCATTTGCCCCTCAAGCATCTTCCCCAATGACAATATTAGCTATGGCAGCTCGTCGTCTTCTCTCCTTGGGCACCCGCTGCTTCCCATACTTGTTTCTCAATTCATCCACCACTCCAGAAGGGAGGGGTGGGACATCCAGACTAGGCTTGTACGTGACCTCAGAAACCACTGAAGCTTTGGTATCTAAAATGGTTTCCTCAAAAGTGGCATTATGATTAACCCTCGGTGGTCTAGGGATCACCTCGTTGGTACCTTGGACGACACGCATCGATCTTTCCTTCCCAGTCTCCTCGTCCAGTACCTTCCTAAAAGCCACTTTGACGGGTTGTCTATTTGAAGGGGAAATGATGAGGATAGATAAGGTAGGATCCGTAGAGGTAAAGTTTAGTGATGCCAGGGCTCGAGAAGGAATAAATGCGCCAACCAATCCTGTCACCATCTTACCTCGTTTTAGGATGGATCAAAGCAACACGGGAAACATGAAGGGGTGCTTCGTCTTGCACGCGTTTTCCAATGGCCGTGGGATGGGACCTCCAAACCAAGTTCTGACCAGCAACCCGGATCTGGTTCTTCTCTCGATTAATTTCCCTAACCCGTCCAATCCCCCCAGAACTCTTTCCATCAAGAATCATAACCTAATAAAAAGGGAAGGAGGGAGTGAGCACTGTCTGACTCAGGTGCTTCTTCCTCAATGAAGGACTCACCTCGTCATCCTTGCTAATTTTCCAGCGAGGGATGGTCTTTTGAGTGTTAGGCTTTGGCTTCCTAAGCATCTTAAAGGCTGCAGATCGTAGGGTATTCATGCTGGGCTGAGATAGGGAGATAAGGTAAGATGGCTGGGTTAGTTTAAGGCCAATGGTTCTTTGACGAAAAAAAAGTCACCATCTTTCTCATACACTAGGCAAACCATCCAGGCCTAGTTACCAACAAATAACCTACCCTGTTGCTGCAATCGAGAAATAAATGGGATCGAGGAGGAGCACAATGATATGATTATCTAGGCAAGGAAAATCGCGGTTTCACTAATGAGGGAAGGACGACGTGGAGAAAAAGAAACGGGCTCGACACGGACAGACGGCTACCCGCGTGCGGAGGATGAGGGAATCTTGTGGAGCGGCCTTCCGGGTAAACGCGACGTTCAGGTAAGGAGCATATCTCGACTTTGGCGGCAAGCCACATCTTTTCTTGATTAAAATGAGCTAGAAATTGCACGAATTATTCCGATTTGAACCCTATTTCCATCTGGTTGAATTCATTTTTGCTTTTTTAATGCGATAGCACACGGCTTTGTGGGCAAGCGCAAGACTAAGGTAAGGGATGAACTTTAGACAGGGACGGATCAGGCAGGGAGACGTACAAAGGAGGAAAGTCAGGGGGAAGGGCAACCTAGGGGTACATACTTTGTCTCGCTCCTATTCTTTTCATCCAAAACACGCCTCATCCATCCTCCCTGGTTCCTATCATGCTGCTACGATATGCAAGCAAAACGCAATCTAGCTTGACTATGATCGCTCGCCCGTCTGTTGGAGCCTTCATGACGCGTCTCTACTCCACGCCCGGTGAGCCTCTGTCTTTTTGGATGTGTATGTACACGTCCCACTCATCCTCATCCTTCTTCCTTGTAGCTGCACCCGGAAAGACTGTGGAGCCCATCCAAACCAAGGCCAAGCCTGTATCCTCCGTCTTGGAAGGCACTAGCCTAGAAGGGCTTAATGTCCACAAGGGGAAGAAGGATCCTGTGGCTCTGAGGGACGACGAATATCCCGATTGGCTCTGGGCTCTCTTGGAACCAACTCCCAAGGGCTTGAGCAAAAGAAAACACCATGCGGCCCTTCGTAGCGCTAACCGAGCTAGCATCAAATCTCTCAATTTCCTCAAGGATCGCAAGACTTAGTGAAGTTATATGGCTTGGTGGATAATTTGGGCGCTAGTGCTGGTGAGGGGGATTGCATGAATTGACATTAGAAGTGTCTGATGGTTTCATAGTGAATAATGCTGCTATGTCTTGAATTGGTGGATCAGGCCGCCTTGGGTCAGTATGAACATGTCGTTTGAATATTCTAGTCAGAGATGAATATTATCATTCCGCTCCATGTCCTAAGCCCACTCTACAGCACTGAAAGGCCAATGATTGATTATACTACTATTCAAAGCGTATGAAAACATCTCCCATGCTCTCCCTAATGAAGTGCTCTACTCGCCGCCAATATAGACGCACAGCAAATCCCCTGCGGAGCTCCAGCTCTCCCCTGCAGTTACCCACCTGATACTCTGCAGAAACACAGCTGTCACGCAGTGTGAAGGTCAGAAGGCCAAGCACTCCCTCCTCCCAAGCATTCCCGCGGACTTTCATACTCAGATCATGGAGGCTGTGTTGATGGCACAAGACTCTTTGCTACTGTTACCGTCGCCTCCTCTTCTTCCTTCCACCATCGTTCATCCCAACAACTCCTGTCAGTCTCGCCTATCTTTCTCTCCTTCCCTCCCTTCCTCCCTCCCAAGGTAGCAATAATCGTCCTCCCCCCTTGATCATGAGCTTGGAAACGGACAGTGTTCTGCAATGGGACACTCAGAAAGTCTTTGACTGGATCAACTCGTGTGGATTTGGTCCGTACGCCCCATACTTTGTGGACCAACGGGTTACCGGTGACGTCCTGGTTCATTTGGCTTATGACACCCTCCAGGACCTGCACGTTGAGTCCGTTGGTCATCGGATTAGTCTCCTTAAGGCCATCTACGATCTCAAATGCGCCCACCATGTCGAAGTCGATAGCGAGGAATTTCATCCATACGACGTAAACCTTTCGGCCCCGGAACGTCGCCGGTACTCGCCTGAGGAGCAAGAGCAGGTAATCTCCAATCTGGTCAACGAAGTGGCCCGGCTTAACGGGGAGATCACCAAGCTACGTTCTACGATCGATCCCATCATCAGTGCCTATCACAGGGACAAGGACAGAGTCCACTCTTCCCCCAGTACACCAACATACGCTCCCTCCCCCCTTCCTCCCCCCACACCCCATCCACAGGATAAGTTTAGCCATCCATCTACTTCTTCCTCTTCCTCCTCCACCATCACCTCTACCTCCACCTCGACAACAGGACCCTCTGGTGGACCAGGAAAGGGTGTGGGGAAAACCCAACGACGACCCTCACAGATCATCACTCAATATCTCAAGGGTAGTGGGGGTGTAAGCTTAACTCCCTCAGCCACCTCCACCCTGGGCGGGAGTGGGATTAACTCGGCCTCCTCTTCAACCGCTGGGCATCTTCCCAGCTCCGGAAATGCACATCATCTCGCTTCCTCGATCCGTGGATCAGGCGCACGATCTCCATGGAAGATGCGGGCCTCCCCTCACCCGCATTCCCCCTCATTGGATGGGAGATCTCCTAATTCTTCCGCCCCAAGCTCTCCCAGCCATCCAAACGATTCCATGGGAACTGATCGACCCCTTCCCTCTAAGCCCTTAGCCATCTCCTCCTCTACTGGGATCACACCATCTCTCATGGGTACCCCTACAGGTCAAGGAACCCCAATCCCTTCTTCCTCCTCCACCCCTTCGTCCAAGTCTTCCAAGTCCTCCAGAGATAATGATGTTCGTCGTAGCATTGTGGCTGTCAATGCCTTTTCCGTAAGTGATGTCTTCTTTCAGTCGCCCTCCACGACCTACCTCACCCCTTATGTATCCATGGGATAGGGAGCTCAAACACAAGAAATCACTGGAGGTGGCGGTGGATTCCGTAGCCCCACGTTTCCCGCCTCTACTACCTCAGGTCCCATCCGTGTTTATGGAGATCGATTGCCTAATCGGGAAAATGAGAGCTTCAAGACCTTCCGCATTACTGGAGAGGACCCATGCTGGAGGGTGCTAGAGTTAGCACTGCGCAAGTATGATATTCACGATCCCTGGAAGAACTACTCTCTCCTTATCATCCATGGAGTTCGGGAAAGGTACATGGACTACTCAGAAAGACCTCTTAGTTTTTTCCAGAGGTTACAGTCTGCCGGGGAGAACCCCATCTTTATGATGCGACATAACAAGTTCATGAAGACTCGAAATCTTCCCCAATTCCAAATTCAACAACCCATGTCTCCTTCCCTCTCCTCCCCCTCTCCTTCCTGCTCCTCCGTCTCCACTCCAAAATTGGCATCTCCTATCCCTCAGCCCTTACCACTTTCTAGCCTTACCTCCACCCCACTTCCCTCGATACCCAAGGGATTGGCTGGATCTGGAGCTCATCCCCAGGCCCCTTCCTCCTCTTCCCCTTCCCCCTCATCAGGACCTCGATCTGTCTCTCCCTCTCCTTCTCCTGTCCCGTCCGGTCATACCACCTCTCACTCCATCCCGACTCGGACCTCTAGCATGTATATTGCTGGTGGTCGACATTCACCCATCCCTCTTTCTACCACTCCTCCTTCTCGCACCTCTTCACCTTCGCATGTCTTCTCTACATCCGCTTCCTCAGTCTCCCCTAGCCCCCTTTCTCGGGGCCTTAGTCGAGATAGCCCTGGAGGAGGGAGTGTACGAATGACTGAAAGGCCGAGGAACAGGTCTAGATCCAAGTCTCCAAGACCTCCCTCCCGAATGCACACTCCCTCAGCATCTGCGGATACGTCCTCGGGTAGCCTACTTGCTGGAGATCTATGGGAGTCTATCCAAAGATTGTAATGTGCGTATGTGTAGGTAGCTGGGAGCATACGGGAGAGGGTTGGATATGTGGTAAAGTACTGATGGAGACGCTTATGGTGGCGATTATTGATAATGAATGGCAACAGGTGATCTATGGTGGCATATACTGAAAAGAAAGGGGAGGGGGGAGAGCAGAGGGTATTTATTCCAGAGAAGATGATTCAAGAAGGAAGGTGGAGAAGTGAAGAGGGGAAAAGCACAATTTACAAAAGCAACAGACACAGACACAGGCACAGACAGACACAGATTTGCATCTGAACAAATTTGCGATCAATGCCACATCAGGATAAAAGGGAGAGGTGTTTTCGTCGTCGATGTACCAATTGTTGAAGAGGGCAGCCCTGGTTCGGGTCCTTCTTGGCTCCATCGTTCAGGGCCCTGGAAGGGAGGAAAGAGAGTGTGTTATGGATGAGATGATCAGAAGGGACGTAGCACCCTGGTGGTAAAAGAGGGATGAGTTAGATGGAATCAGAATGGGCCAAACCATCTCCACGTACCTGATGCATGAACCGATCGAAGCCACTCTCGGTACGCCAGAGATAGGTCATCCCTGGCCATCCTTTCCCGACGTTGGGCCTCAAACCACCAGGGGCGATCCATAGGACGGTACGCTGATCTGATAGCCTGTCTCTCCCGGACATGAGCCACATACCCCCCACGGCTGACCAGGCCATATAAGGACTCATAGTTGCATGGTGCTATGAGGAGGCGTGCGTGATGTCATTCAGTATATCCCTTCCTCTCAGAGAAGCCACTATCCCCTCCAAGTTTACCTTCCAGTCCGGGATAGCGTTATCGGCCAGACTAAGATCATCTGAAGCATCAACAACCTCAGATAAGTCTTGACAAAAATGGGGGGTAGTTATGATGGAGATGGATAGTAAAATCATCTAGATCCCCTGAGATACTTTCTAGGATACTCTGCAAGCAAAAAAAGTAGATGTCAATATCATTAAAGGAGGATGGTCGAGTAATGAATGGTGTCTCAAGGAGCCCTACTTACCTTGGTGGATCTGGCCAAGGTCTCTTGAGTCGTTCCTGATTTTTTGTAAAATACTCGGCCGAGGGCATGATGAAAATGAACCGAAGAGGAAGACAGTGATGAAGAAAATGCAACTGCGGTAGAGCGGAAGCCATGACCCTTCTTTCCTTTCTTTTCCTCGGAATACCCAACAGAGTCAAACTGCAAGGTATTGATGGCAGCCCTAAGGTCCCCAGAAGAGGAGGAGACAATCGAGGTGATGGCGCAGGAGGGAAGACTAAGGTTCTCTGCTTCAGAAATATATTTCAAGGCTCGGGACATCAGGCCGGGGGCTACAGGGTTAAATCTAACTCAAAAGATATTAGTCAACAAGAGGTCTTCCATTAGGAGTCGAGGATGACACATGATGACCTACCGAACATGCTTGCAGGATGGATGAGAGAGGATGTCGAGTGGGATGATTTGATGAAGGTGCATGGAAGACATGTTTTTGGATTCTTCTTCTGCTAAAGAGCTTGCAGATAAGGGCCCAGAAGACTGGGTGGAATCAGTCACCACCAGAACCAAGGGGTAGCAGGGATTATGAGAACCTGGGAAGGAGGAGGCTGCGGAATACAGGTAGGAGGAGATGGATGTGTGAAATGCGCGCCTAGAGGTAGCTGTCGTCAAACTCGGCAAATCTTCGACCAAAAGTAGCTTTCCCCCAGAAATCGCCTTCCTGGGTGCAAGTGAGGAGGTGGGGACTAAGTGGAGAGAGGGCAATCGACTGCCTCGAAGAAGGAAGTCCTGAAAGGATCTAGCCCATCCAGGCCCATACTCTTGCCGATGGACTCTGGAGAAAGGGGTAGTGAAGGATGGGTTCGACCATTCCACCACGTCCATCATCAAAATCCTGGCTACACATGATAAACATGTACTTTTCCCTGTGCCTGCTGGACCCGAGAGAACCAAAATTTGGGGCGAATCGGGTGTACTATCTCTGAGGTTCATCACGGCCTCAAACACCTCAGCTACCTTGGCCTTATGAACAGCCAAATCATCCTAGGAGGGGATAGGGCATCAGTTGACACTTCCGGCTAATGTATCATCTCCTTTCGGTGTCCTTACCATGATTTTAGGTGTATGCTTTTCCGTCCATGGTGGCTCATTGACTAATAGGATGACAAGTGGAAATGGGAAGGAGAATGTTTTGAATTAAGGAGACTCATAATTTTCCCATTTTTATGACACGCCCACTTTACCTGATGGTACTACTGTATGTGTAGATCCAGGATTGGATACAGATTGGCCTGGTGTCGAGAGAAAGAATCTCCAGTTCTAAATGATCATTGCAATTCATGGGAGATGGGAGGGTAAGTCGACAAGCTCCTAGTCCATTTTTGGAAAGGCACAATGTGCTGACCTTTGTTGGTGTTGTCGGCTGTATGGGCCCAGGAGAAGGGAAGGCCGGAGGAGAGGATGTGGGTATCTGACGAAGGGTAGTCAAGTCACCCTCTTCCGCGTTATCTTCATCGTCCGAGATAACCTTTCGCACACCACGTCTACGTTTCTTACGCGGCGTCTCAGGCGTAGGGATGGGTATCAAGTCAGAATCGACATGGGCTCGGCCCCTGGCTGCCGGGTTCTGGCGATGATTAAACATGAGTTTTGTTCATGGTTTTCAATGATATATAATTAACAGCTTACCTTGGAATTGCCCATCTTCAAGGCTGAATATGACTAAAGACGAGAAGTGTGATTTCTGGGAGAGTCGCGAGTACTACACTGGTGAAAGTTTGAGGATTGTCTTTGTGATCAGCGATGACTTGAAGGTAAGATGATGAAGAGGACTTCCTTATAGAAAAAAAGGAATGGAGAGGATGCCTGGTGAAAGATGGAAAGGAATGAGAAAGGTCAGTTTCGATGAGGTCTTTTGTTGACATGTCCAAGGCGTTTTAAGGATATTCGCGGTAGAAGTTAGTAGTATTTCTCAACCTGGACCAAGCCAGCCCAAAACCTCGTTTGATATCGGTCACCTAATGCCTGGGACAGTTGCTGGACTCGGTCCATCCTCCAGAGAAGAAGTCAACCCCTGAGAGGAACCCCGTCCTCAATAGCTGGTCACACCTCTCTTTTCTTTCCGTTTGTCTTCCTCCCCAAATTTCCCTTTCTTCTCCACTATTCTCGCCCCACAGCACCTAATCCAACGAGATGGAGGCCATGCAACGACTGATATTCCGGACAAAGACTCCGGAGCAGATGGTGAGTTGTATTGTGCTGGGTGCCCAGTGGTCCAGCCTTCCTTACTCCCTTTGATCATGCAGGTCCGAGAATGGAAAAGCAGCATCCGGGCACAGGAAAGAACATTGGACCGGGAGCTTAGAGCGCTTGGGCTAGCAGAGCAAAAAACTAAGACAGCGGTGAAGCAGCTGGCCAAGAAGAATGACATCAAAGGTTGTCGAGTACTAGCCAAGGAAATTGTCCGATCCAAGAAGCACCGGGAGAGACTGACAACGAGCAAGGCCCAGCTCAACTCGATTAACCTGTCCCTGCAGCATCAGCTGGGTAAGAAAAGGAAAGCCTTCAACTGGATGGGATGTGTTCTTATTCTTACGACATCTCCATTGAATTAGCTATGGTCAAGGTATCGGGAACTCTGAGCAAAAGTACAGATGTAATGAAGGCGGTCAACTCACTTATGCGAGTCCCGCAAATCTCGCAACAAATGCAAGAGATGTCCTATGAGATGACCAAGGCTGGAGTCATGGAGGAGATGATGCAGGATACCCTGGAAGGCCTAGATGACGCCGAGGACGCCTTGGAGGATGAGGCGGACGAGGAAGTAGATCGGGTTCTGAATGAGATTACTGCTGGTAAACTTCACGGAGCCCCAGCCCTGGCTGATGGCGCATTGGTAAGTGGGGAGGAGAGAGTTTGGTATAAACAGTGTGAAAGGGAGAGGTCCAGGTCTCATTTATCCCATTTAGCCCGAGCAACCAGATGTGGCAGTGGAGGCGCCTGCGGATCCAGAGATGGACGATGTTCAGGCTCGGCTAGAAGCGCTGAGAAATTAATGTTGGTGCGGTTAATTCGCTGCTGTTCATGCTGTAAACGGACAGTCCGAGTCAGGGTCGTTGTCCTCTACCTTGGATAGAATAGGAATAGTTATCCAAGATAAGTCGGTTACGTGTATCAATGCGTACGCGTGTTTGTTGTGGGTTAGGGGCTGAAGAATATAAAAAGACACTTTGAGATGATGGAAGTAATGGTGCATGGGAATCGTCCCATCTCTCGTACAAAATCACCAGGTAAATAAATACTAAAAACCAAAGAAAATCACATACATTTCACCGGATGTACTTGTGCATGAACTTGCGGTGAAAATCGGACCGAAGAGTGTCGTTAACAAATCGCTTGGGAGCCTTGTCATTCACACCCCTGGCCTGATTCTTGAAGATCACATCATCATCCCATCTGGCGAGGAGCGATTTGTTAGAATTCGGGGTTGAAAAGTTCAATATCCTTCCAATCCCATCAACAAAGCAGTTTGCCTACTACTTACCTGCGCTTCATGGTGAAATCACCAGATTGAAGAAGAGGGTTTCCGGTAACAGCCTGCTGCCTTCTCGTCTCGGCCTGGGCCTCGTCCTGCTCCCCCTTGACTCTTTCTTTCTCTTCAGCCCTTTCCCGTCGAATCTTTTCCAATTCCCTAAGTAACTCTGCATCGTCATCCTCGTCATCATCATCGTCCTCTTCTTCACTAAAAGCGGCCAGTGATACATTGTGAGTGGGAGGTAAGATTTCGAGTAAAACGATCTTACAAAAAAAAGGGTAACGTGAAAAGCACACCTACCTTGTATCCCCATCATCGTCCTCACCGCTGTCGTCGCCTTCCTCATCCGAAGAGGAATCAGGAGCATCAAGGGTACTCAGCTTACTTAGCTCCTCGAGTTGCTCCTTGTCCTTGATGGATAAATCAGCCTTTCCACGACGCTGTTCGTAATGCTTGGCCTCCCGACGACGAAGATCCTCCCGCAGTGCTTCCTCATCCACCTCGGGATCCCCAAGTCCAGGTACCTCATCTCTACGGGAATAACGGCAAGGTGAGTATGTCAATAGATCAGAGGTATAGACAGGAATGACGCCCTCTGAGCCGTACCGGTATTTGAGCTTGGTATGAGCAGCAATATCCCTGGCAGCGTATTGCCTAGTCAGAGAGATGGTGGCACGGCCTTTGGCTGGATCAAAGGTTGGGCGGGCAGCTGTAGTCATGTTAAAGTAGGAGGAGACGGGAAAGAAGGAAAAGGAGCAAGGAACAGCTATGTTTGACTTGCTGGCTTCCACAACACCCCTCTTTTTAGGATGATTGATGATTAGAGCTGATGTGCAGAGTGTGATGTTGAGATGTGTGGCACAAGTGCATCCCATACTTAAAGCGCAGTTCATAGGGGCTAGGCTAATATACAGATCTCTCAGTGGCAGTCTGACGGAACATGATCAGGATCATCATATATCTATTTGCTAAAACATATATTATCCATCGTAAGTCATCCATAATCATTAGTGACTAGATCCAAGCCTGTGAAGACACGTAAAGCCGATTGGGGCGCAAAACCATATCTTTAGACCACCCAGAAGTATTGATGTGAAGATCAGTCATCCCGTATATGATCATTGATCATCAGTGATAAGGTTCAAGAACCCGCGATGATCTTGAGGCCTATTAGGTCGTAGTTCCAACTCCTTGGGTTTCTCAGACGTACCAAATTGTACCCTTTTCATCTTCATGGACAACTGGGTCATGAATCGTCAGCGGCAGGATTCGAACCCGCGAAGGTCAGTAAGACCCATTGGAACATAAACCCAACTCCTTAGACCTCTCGGACACACTGACTGATGGTGATGATCATGATCATGATGATTTGGGAAAGGAAGGATAGCAAGAAGCAATGATTAGGAGGAGAATGAGGGTTATCTATGTAGCCTCTTGTTACTTTATAAGAATGAATGAGTGAGTGAGTTAAGATGAGGAGAATAGACCCTTACTGTCATTTCAAGTTGAGTAATTATTTAAACTTTTCCCTAATGGATGCATGCACAAACTCAAGAATGTTTAGCGAGTAATATGGTTTTATAGGTAAACAGCTTGAAAGCTACTTTCTCCAAGATGTAATAAAAGGCATATGAGATTACCTGGTAGAAACACATAAACTTTCACGTAGAATCAGCGATTATACTTGCTTGGGACGAGGCAAGTAGAATAGCTTCAATATTTTTAAAGAACGTGTCTAGGTATGATGGCGGTGTTCGTGATAGGTGGGAGATCCTTGAACAAGGCCATGGGCGGCCTCCCTCGATTACAATGGTCGATTTACGTGGGTGGTCCTGTTCAATGAATGTACATCTGCTGCCTATTTTCATGGAAACTACATGCGTGTTGATTGACTGATTGGGCGGAGAAGCGTTGTGAACTAATCAAGAAATGAGTAGTGATTGATCAAGGAATGTAGAGACTCGCGACTTATCACCGCTTGTCCTGCTAAACTGAGCATCTTTTCTTCGCTCTCTTCGAACCATCCATTCTACTATCGGACATGCCCTGGTTCTTGGAATCGCCCTCATCGAGCGCAAAACGGGTCAAGACTCAATTGGATCTATTTGGATGGAGGGATAAACAAGGCCAGATAGTCAAGGTGGCCAGCTCGACCTCGCAGGCACGAGTGGCCTTTCCACTAGAAGGACCTTCAAGCCCAGACCTCTCGTCCGCTCTTCCAGGGTCTGAGGAGGGTACCAAGGGGGTTTCGGACGCAATATTGAGCCTACTTTCCCAGGATCTCCAGGATCTGGGCCGGGCAGGTGACCTCTTGGTTACCTGGAGGTCCCCAAGTCCCCTACAGGTAACCCAAGAAGGCAACGCGGGTCGAATTCGGCTGGCCCGGAAAGGAGAGGTACCACGCTCTACTATCCAACGTCTCTTTGCCCAGTCCATCCGAGAGGTTGAACCCAGGCTGGAGGAAGAGATTATCCAGACCCAAATCCAGGGGATTCCCGAACGCTGGGAGCTTTACCAGGATTTTGCCCTCCTTTCCCCGACGGCCTTTCTGAACCCGCCGATAGATGAACGATTCCAGCCACTGGCCATCACCTGGATCTCTCGGGTTTTGGGGGTAGGGCATCTAGCAAGGAAATCGGCCATCCCAAAGGACGATCCTCTTCGTCGCCCTCGGCTCATCCCCCTCCTGGGCACATTTTCTCACATACCCCCCTCTTCTCTCGCCGGAATGGCCCGTGTGTGTATACATGCTATAAATGAAACCCCGTCCAAAATTCTTGGCTATTCTTTTATTTATGACACACATCTACTCTTCATTCCCCCTCCAACACTCTACATCGGCCACCCAATGCCCAATACCCGGAGACCACCCTTTGACCCGTTCAAGCCATCTTACCTGGACCCGCCAAGCTGTAGGGGAGGGGTGAGCATGCTGCAAATGACCCTGTAACAGCCCCTCCACCCTGTGGCCCCACTCCTTTTCCCGACCATCCAGAACGTTGGCATGGACATGCATCCAACCCCCAGTAGATCGAAGAGAGCGGCATGCTAGGGCAAAAGATCCTTCAGCATCAGGTAAGAGTCCGAGGTGAACGCGATCAGCCTGTCCTTTAAAATGTGGTCCAGCCAAGGCATTGTCTCCAGGGTAGATGATCATCCGGGGTTCCGATTGATCCTCGATTTCTTCCGTTTCCTGATCCCCGTGAACCGTGTAAGAGATACCGTTGGCTTTGGCCCCGCGACACAAACCCTGGACACTCCATGGGTTCCACTCGCAGGCATGGACCCGTCTTGCACGGCATCGACTGAGAAAAACAAGGGAAAAGTAGCCAATACCAGCAAACAAATCCACCACTACTTCGCCCTCTCTCCCTAATCTCGATACCCTGTCTTTTTCCGTGACATTCCCCGTGGAAAACATCGTTCTGGCCGGGGCCCATACATATGTAATGCCATGCTGCTTAGTGCGAGTCCAAAATTCGTTCTTAACTTCCTCATCTTCCAGTGTTCCAGGTGAGGAATCCTCAGCGGCGAGAGAAGAGGGGGGTATGTGAGAAAATGTGCCCAGGAGGGGGATGAGCCGAGGGCGACGAAGAGGATCGTCCTTTGGGATGGCCGATTTCCTTGCTAGATGCCCTACCCCCAAAACCCGAGAGATCCAGGTGATGGCCAGTGGCTGGAATCGTTCATCTATCGGCGGG
>KZ987809.1:0-21168 GCA_003614145.1 Piptocephalis cylindrospora
ACGGAGATGGTGATAGAAACATGATCATTGGCAAGGGTGTTTTTGTCAATCCCTCCGTCCATCCCACAGAGGACTTTGATCTCCCTACCCATCCGTTAACCGAAGTACGCGGCAAGAGTCCCCAAGAGAATGCTCAGATCCTTCGGGATATTCTCGAAGGCCGTGTCTCCGATTCGAGTCCTATCGTTGACTTTATTCTTCTTAATACCGCCCCTCTTCTTGTTCTTTCTGGTGTGGCCTCATCCTACCGAGAGGGCGTCAAGCTGGCCCGGGAGAGCATTAAATCCGGTGCTGCTCTTCGTGAACTCGATGCTTTCCGCGCGATGGCCAAGGAGGCCTCCCGGGAGACCTCGTCCCCTATTGCGTAGCGCTGTGCCTTGTTTTTTCCTTTCATTTTGAGTCGGGTGGTGGAGATGATATGGACGTGAGGGAGATGGTACACATTCATAGAGGCTTAATATTGCGTGGTATGCTATGCCATGATGATTTACTAGGTCCATCGGACTATCATAGCGAAAGCATTCTATAACATTCACTGTATTCTCTTGAGCCATTCCCTCCTTTTCCCTCCCCACCTCTTCATCCAATCGTCTTTCCTGGAAACCCCAGGATTGCGGTCATCATCTAGGTAATGACGGTAGGCTCCTTACGGCCGGTATACTCTACGATGCCAACAAAGGCCTGAGCAGCCTCAACCAAGTCCTTGAGTGCCTCGCTTGCCGGGGTCTTGACCTTGGAACTGTCTTCCTCATACCTCTCCACATACAGTCGCACTGTTGCTCCCTGACTCCCCGTTCCACTGAGACGGACAATGACACGACTTCCGTCCTGGAAGATGAGGCGAATACCCTGCTTCTTTGCCACTGAACCATCCACCGGGTCAGTGTAGGAAAAATCGTCGGCTTGGGCTAGAGTAAAGCCTGACCCCATCTCTTTACCCACCAGCTCCCCAGAGCTACACCATCGACGAAGCCTTTCCATCATCTCCCCAGCCCTGTCCCCATCCACCTCCTCGTAGTCATACCGGGTAAAGTAGTTTCGACCATATGTGGCGTAATGGTCTTGAAGAATGGTGTCCAGGGTCGTCCCAGGGGTCTCCTCATCCAAGGAGGCAAGGATGTTTAGCCAGGCCAAAATGGCCCAAAGTCCATCCTTTTCTCGGATGTGATCCGATCCTGTTCCAAAGCTTTCCTCTCCGCAGATGGAAAGTTTTCCCGAATCCATAAGGTTCCCAAAGAATTTCCACCCTGTTGGTACCTCATAATGCGGGATACCTAGACGTTTTGCCACACTATTCGTGCCATAAAGGAAGGGTTAGTGTATTGAGTAAGGGGGTCTTATCTATAAAACCTTATATTCTCGTGCAAAGGCGCATGTTTCTTACCGATCGAGCGCTTGGCTGGTGGGCATGGACCGGGCCACACCGGAAATCCCGTGCTTCTTAAAATACGGAATCCTCTTGGCCTGAGCCGCCAGGACAGCGACAGAGTCAGAGGGATTGACAAAAACACCCTTGCCAATGATCATGTTTCTATCACCATCTCCGTCCGAGGCTGCACCAAAGTGGATGCTCTCAGCCTCCACTCTCTCCACCAGTTCGTGCGCATAAGTCAGGTTGGGATCGGGATGACCTCCACCAAAATCGGGCTTGGGAATGCAGTGCTGCACGGAAGAGTCTGGGAGGCCTAGCTCCTGGATAAATAAGCGCCTTCCATAAGGACCCGTGACTCCATGAAGAGCATCGAAGAGAAGGGTAAAGTCGGAACGACGCTGGAGGAACCGGCGAATTTGGTCAAAATCAAAGACCTGCCTCATTAGCTGTACATACGATTCCACCGAGTCGATCACAGTCACGTTCAATGTAGATCCAGAGGGGCCCTGGAACTCTTGAGAGCCCAACTTGCTCAGATCTACTTTGGGAAGGGAGGCAAGAGATAGGGTGGTGAGGCTGGAGGCAATGGAGAAGATCTTGTTGGTAATAGCCTCAGGAGCCGGGCCTCCATTGGAAACGTTGAACTTGATGCCAAAGTCTTTGTCGGGTCCCCCGGGGTTATGAGAAGCAGTGAGGAGGATCCCTCCATCAGCCTTGTGTTTCCTGATGAGATGCGAGACGGCCGGGGTGGACAGGATCCCCTCCTGACCGATAATAAGCTTTGAAACCTATTCGAGGATGGGGGAAGAGTGTGAGCGGGGTGCCTCAATTGTGCCATGCTATCTAAGCCTTCTATTATCCTTACTCCATTTCCGGCGGCAATATCAATAATAATCTGAATGGCTTCCTTGCCATAATAGCGGCCGTCTCCTCCGACCACCAGGGTAGACCCCTTGGCTCCTGGGGAGGGCATAGCCTCTAGAGTGGCCTGGATAAAGTTGTGCGTGTAGTACTTTTGCTGAAAGGTTTTTACGCGCTTTCGCAAACCCGATGTTCCGGGCTTTTGGTCATCATACGCCTTGGTAGGCTGAGAGGCAATTTGAAAGGTTGCAGGTGACATGGTGAAGGTTGTTGATAATGGAGTGAAGGGACGGTGAGAATAGGTAGGAAGGGTGGGAGGGGATAATGGGTAGTTCTTCTGCTTCAAAGAGTTGAATCAATGGTGTATTTATAACTCTGTGTTAGCCTCTGTGTGGGAGAGCGGAATGGCGTGAGCAAGAATGGGATGATGACGTAAACGTGGTTGGTGCTGCTAGAGGAGAAAGGGATACGCCCCAACGCGTTGCGCTGCTAAAATCGCCGTCAACTTGCGCCTTCTCCCATCTGTGCACCAAGGGCCCACCAGGCTGTTTTGACTGTGTAGTGGCGGAGCTACGAATCAACACACGAAAGATCTCCAGGTGAGATCAGGAATAAGGGCTTCTCAACACACCAGTGTCTGATCCTTCTTGAACACCAGTTGAATGTGTTCCATCCAGTTTATAAAGGACTAAGAAGGGACATAGGGGACCCTTGCTGCTCTTGGGCAACATATCTTTTACGCGTTAGTAGTATTATTACTTTCTATTGTTACCGCCTGCCTCTGGATCCATCCGCTCTAAACTCATGTCAGAGACGAATATGGAAGCGCGAACTTTGCGAAAGGATCATCAAGTACAAGGAAAGGTAAATGATGACACGCGTGCCTCCTTGAGCTTGGCATTTCAGCAGCGATCCACTTCTCCTCAAAGCATGCTGCGCTACTCCTTATCCCAGTCTTCCGCCCTGTCTTCTCAGACTTCAGCCCCCTCCGTCTCACCTGTGATGAGCCCGTCCATGCTCGTGACCTTGAAGGCGGAGCTCTCTGATATGGAGCCTAGCCAGTTAGCCAAGGCTAGAGCTTGGGCCAATCCTGCCGAGGGAATAGGCCGATTGGGGTTTATGAATAGGGCAGCCGTGAAAATGGCGGAGCTGGATGCAATCTTTCAGTTGACGGTCCCTCCTAAAGAATGCTCCAGGGCTAAACGCCCTCGAATGGGTGAGAAAAGTATGTTTGAGAGATCCTTTTCCTCAGGTCATCTAACCTTTGTGGATTTGTGTGGTGGCCCTGGAGGTTTCTCAGGTAAGTCATAGTTATTGAACACTTGATACTCAAGGAAAAGTGGAGCAGAGTATTGCAGAGGCATGGTAAACTAGTTTAGGATAGTCGATGAGCTTACATAACGCTTATGCCCATCATCCATGTGCTTATTGTACACTAGAGTACATTTTATGGCGTGTTCGTACCTCCGGGGATCCGGTGAAAGGCTGGGGAATGACCCTAAGACGGCTGATTGAGGCTGACCGAGGGACCGAGCGAGAGGCCCCCGATTTCCATTTGGATTCATTTAGAGAGGAAACCAACGTACGCGATAGTATGAACCTAATCTACGGTCCTGATAGCACCGGTGAGAGAGTAAATAGATGCTTGGGCCAAGGGGGAAGATGTGGCCAGGCTTGGGGATCTCAACTTATACCCTAAATCTTATGATGATCCCTTTATGGCAAACTCTCCTCTCCTTATATAGGTGACATCCTTGATAGTAAAAACCGAGAAACGCTGTCCATGGACGTGGATCGTGTTACACATGGTCAAGGTGTTCATCTTGTCACTGCTGATGGGGTAATTTGCGCACTGAATAGGGAAGAGGGCGTGGGGATAGCCCCATCATGGGGAACCTTGCATAGTAAGTCCATAAGACCGCTCACTTATAATTCATTTCCCTTTACTGATGATGTAGGCATTTGATGTGGTTGGCCATGAGGCTCTTCAGGAAGTCCTATCTGGTCATCTTCTGCTTGCTCAAGTTCACCTTGGACTCTCTCTTCTTTGTCTCGGTAAGCCATCTTATTTTAGATATGCTATTTCCTCATCATATTTAGTTAGATGGGCCCAGAGATGCCCCTCTCCTCCTATGTAATATGTTTCCTCTGGATCATTAACTACCCCTCCTCCTCATCCAATATGTGATGGGTATTTAGGCGGCCAGTTTGTGTGTAAATTCTTCGATGCATCTACTCCTTTGACCAAATCTCTACTGTATACCATGACCAAGTGCTTTACTACGGTGGAGTTGGTCAAGCCCATGACCTCACGGCCAGCCAACTCAGAGAGGTACTTGGTTGCCCGTGAATTTCTCGGCATGAGCCATGCTATGAAAGACCGGATGAATCGAGCGATGTGTTCCGCTGGATTGGGTCAAGATCCAGTCGATGCTTTTTCTGCTGATCCACCTCCCTCCTCCTTTTCCATCACTCTTGACAAGCTCAATCAATGGTAAGGAGAGGTGAGGTTGTTGAAAATAACCTATGATACTTATCTCATCTCTGTTGTTGGTGTGGGTCTGCAACTTCTACGGTAGCTTTATCCAGCGTCAAGGTGAAGCTCTTTGCCTCCTATTGGAGCTTGCCGAAAACTTGTACGTACTTTCTGAGTGACCTAGTTGAATTCAAGGAGATAGCCGTGACTTGGATATGTCCATGCTTTTTCTCATTTATATTCTTCCCTCAAACACCTGAATGCGGGACCCAATAGGGAAGAAGGGAGCCCTTTTCATCAAAGGCGCATTCGACAAGAATGTATTGCGGCCTGGGGTCTTTATGGCGCTTAAGGAAGCATCCATCTCTATGGCAAATTCTGGTCGAGGGAGAAAAGCAGCGTAGGTGAAGATGTTGCGGCCACATAGAAGAGTGCTTACTCCTTGTCAGCGAGTGTGTCCTGAGGAATGCTCTGCAAGAAGGCCAGGACCGTCTTTCTCCCAGCGGAATCGGATGGCATGACATGACTAGGTCGGGATAAGGCGGGGCAGTGCCATTGTTAGCATGCATGGCGTAGGCGCCCACGAGCCAAGGACTCATTATAAAACTCACCCTCCCTTGTGCTCATAGACCTCCGCTTTGGGGAACAAGGAAGCAAGGGCATGACTCCTCTCTATATATAATAACGGATCGTAATTAGATAGGGCGCATCTTTATTATAGCACTCTAAGCAGAAAAACAAGGACCGGCCACTTACCGGGATCAATGAGCGTATCCTGCTTTCCAAGAATGTGCAAGGTGGGGCAATGAGTAGGGGAGGAGTCGTAGTAGGGAAGGGTGAGCGCATCCTCGAACCGAAATCCTGAGGAATATATGGTAAAGCTTAAGGGAGGATGACGACATCCACGACGCAATGGATCCCCAAGGTCCTTAGATAATGCCATCGTGGCCAACGCAGCCATAGCCGCGCCTATTTCCCCATTCAAGTAATTCATCAGGAAACCGGTAGATCATCCACAGATTAGCCTCACCATGCCCCTCTTCTTACGCTCTTGACCTACCTTGAGAGAAGCCAAAGATCGCATCAAAGGGTCCTTGTCGGTCCAAAAGGGCAAAAAGATAATCAAGGGCTTCCTCTAGGCCCTTGCACGATCCATCGGCTTGTCGGAAGAACCAAGCATACGGTTTTTCATCTTGCGTAAATGCATAGATATGATGAGTCGTTAAAAAATAAATTTATCCAATTTATGTATAAAGGGTTAGCCCTCAGTAGGCAGAGACGTACCTTCCGTCAAAAGTTGATCGCCAATCTTCTTTTTCAATTCTTCCGGACCCTCCTCAGGCACCGGCATGAGAATAGGAGGATCGATATACTCTATCCATCACGACAAAGTGATTCAGTCTGAGTGTTCAGCAGAAACCCTAACGGTACTAGCACCGAACCGCCCGGTTAGTCATACCTAGCTCAGCCACGGACTTGAGCGTCTTACGCAACGCTCCCGTCTTTTTCCTTAAAATCATCCCATTTTGTGTGTATCCAGGAAGGCAAAGCACTCTAAATAGTCGGGGGGAGGACATGGCCGATATAATAAGGGGAGGGAGGGGTGAAGGAAAGAGGAATCGGTCTGAAGGGATAAATAGAATTAACCAGGTTAGCCAAAACCTATTCTCTAATCAATCAATCAATCAATCATCCGAGCTGTTGGCAGCCAACTGGTATCAGCAAGTCCATCCTGAGACTTTGGTGACCAATTTGCCCTTCATTCAAAGGATTGCCGCCACTGCACGTTGCCGCCTTATGATGCCGCCAGGGATTGGATCCAGGCACACCCATCCCTATAGAGAGGATGTCCCAGACGGAGTGCCTGATACTGGGACCAAGCACTGTGTGAGCCCCCTCTATAGGGAAAAAAAGGAATCACAACGCGAGGACCAGGCAGGCACAGTACGTTGAGCTTGTCATTAGAGTGCTCTGTTTTCCTCCTCCTTCCCTTCCCCCACCCACTGACATCTACCTTTGGTTGATCAAGATAATTCTGCTTTTTTTTCTCTCCTCCACTTCTCATCCTTGCTCCTTCACAATCATTACTCCTCCCTATCTGGTCTCCCCCTCCCCCCCCTCAGAGGCTCCAAGTAATGTCGTCCAGGTGAGTGTTGTGTTTTTCTCTTATGACCCGCCCTCTTGCCGAGAGACGTCAGATCTTTCAACGTGAGCGCACATCTGACACTAACTGGTCTTCCTCCTCTTCTTCCTAGATCGTCCTCCGAGTCCATGGATAGGAAGGAAGAAGCTGCCGGGCCAGCGTCTGTACTTTCTTCCCGGAAGAGGTAAGGTCTATCCTAGCTCTCTTGGATAGAGGGGTTCAGGGCTTCCCGTGGGATGTCTTGTCTTATGAGCCCACGTTATATTCATCATACTAAACTATCAATCTCATTTTTTCCTAGGCGGAACAGGTCTGCCTCTTCTACTGGGTCCTCTAGTTCAGGAAGTGATGGAAGATCCAGATCTCGACATAGTAGACTCTCTCCCCGAAGGAAAAACATTCGGTACCGTTCAGGCCGTCGAACTTCCCGATCCGTTTCTCTCTCCTCCCGGTCTCGATCAAGATCCAGGTCACTTTCTTCTTCCTCCTCCATCTCCTCCAGATCGGAGTCATTTTCCTCCAGAAGTCGATCCTCCTCCAGATCCCCATTAGATTCTCGATCTAGATCTGCGTCACCCCGTCGCAATGCTCAGCGATCTCGATCTCCTCAAGTATTTGATTACAACACGGATAGGAAGCGGGAAAGGGAGCGGCAGATGAGGGAACGAGTGCCCCATCCAGATGATATGGAAAAAGTGCCTGTACCATTGGATGAGCAGATACGTTCCATGGCTTCTACTACCCGAACAGGAGGAGTATACATCCCCAGGTTCCGCTTGAGACAAATGCAGGCCCAAATCACCGACAAATCGTCCACTGAATACCAACGTATCCACTGGGACAACCTCAAAAAACAAATTAATGGTCTGGTCAATAAGGTTAATACGGATAACATCAAGGAAATCATCCCCGAGCTCTTTTCCGCTAATCTAGTTCGTGGCCAGGCTCTCTTTGCCCGATCCATTATGAAGGCCCAGTCTGTGGCGCTTCCTTTTACTCCAGTATACGCAGCATTAGTCGCCGTCGTCAATAGTAAATTCCCGGCCATCGGAGGTCTTATCCTCAGTCGTTTGGTCATTCAATTCCGTCGAGCATTACGTCGGAACGACAAAGCTTTATGTCTTTCATCCACTCGCTTCATTGCCCACCTATGCAATCAACTTGTGGCCCATGAGATCCTCGCCCTCCAGATCCTCGCCATCCTTCTCAAGAACCACACAGATGATAGTGTTGAGATTGCCGTGGGCTTCACCCGAGAAGTTGGGGCTCATTTGCACGATGTTGTGCCCAAACCATTCAACGTGACATTTGAGTGGTTCCGCACTCTTCTCCACGAGGCTACCCTGGAGAAGCGAGTTCAGTACATGATCGAAGTGCTCTTCCAGGTAAGGAAGGAAAAGTTTAGCAAGAACCCTCCCATCCCTGAAGAGCTGGATCTGGTGGAGGAGGAAGATCAAGAAACGCACACCATCACTCTGGATGATGAAGATTTGGAAGTGAAGGAGGGTCTGGGCGTTTTCAAGTATGATCCCGACTTTGTGAAGAACGAGGACCAGTATAATGCCATCAAGCGGGAACTCCTGGGCGAGGAGTCGGATGAGGAGGATGCAAGTGGCGGAAGCGAGGCGGATAGCGAGTCGAGTGACGGAGAGGGTAGCTCGGACGAGGAGGGAGAGGAAGGAGGTAGGGCAGGCGTATCGACGACGGGCGCCATTCAGGATGCCACTGGAACCGACCTCGTTAGCCTACGTCGTGTTATCTACCTGACCATCATGAGTAGTGCCAACTTTGAGGAGTGCACTCACAAGCTCCTGAACCTACGGCTGGCAGATGCGGATAGGCCCGAGCTTTGCAACATGATTATTGAGTGTTGTGCTCAGGAACGGACGTACACTCGGTTCTATGGCCTGATCGGAGAACGAGTGTGTAAGGTTCATCGTACCTGGTCGGATATGTTTGTTGATGCTTTCCGCCGCACATATGACACCATCCATCGGTATGAGACGAATAGGCTTCGGAATGTCGCCAAGTTCTTTTCGAATCTCCTCGCCGGGGATGCTATCCCCTGGGCCAAGGCTCTTTCGTGCATCCGTCTTACCGAGGAGGATACCACCAGTGCTTCCCGTATCTTTATCAAGATTCTCATGCAGGAACTTGGGGAGAGTATGGGTCTGGCCAAGCTAAATCAGAAACTAAAGGATCCGTACGAACATGTGGCGTATGCTGGTCTTTTCCCTACTGATGATCCCCGACACACCCGATTCGCCATTAACTTTTTCACAAGTATTGGCCTTGGTGCTCTGACCGAGGAACTTCGGGAGCATCTGAAGAACCTGCCCAAGGTTGCCCCCACTACCGGTCGGGATTCTGAGGATTCAAGTTCAGATGCCTCTTCCATCCTCTCCTCTTCTACCCTGTCCGGGAGCAGTGGTGGATCTGACTTGAGTAGTGACGAAGAGGGAGAACGAGGTCGTAGTCGCCAACGTGGTCGGGGCCGGTCGGCCCGTCGACGATCCCAATCGTACAGCAGTAGGAGTGATAGCAGGAGCAGCTGCTCCAGCTCTGGGCGTAGTCGATCTTACAGTCGGAGTAGTCGGTCTGCGAGCTGGAGTAGCCGGTCCAGGAGCCGTAGTAAGAGTGGCTCTCGGAGTGTCGGCGCCCGTTCAAACAATGCCAGTCTTTCTCCCAGGAGAGGGAAGGGAGCTGGTCGCACTCGTTCCATATCTCGTTCGCCCCCATCTTCTTTTCTTCCTCCACGCCGGCCCTCATCCCCTAGGGGTCATTCTGTGCGTGGCCCTCCGGAGGAGGAACTACGTAGATACGGAAGAGATAGGAATCGTGAGTCACAAGGCCCTCCTCGATCCAGATCCCCATCCCCTCGTCCCGTAGCCTCTCTTCCCCCAGGTGGACCTCGGGAAGGTCGACGTATGCAGGAGCAAGTCCCGTATAGATCCCGGTATCGGTCACCCCCTCGTCGGGATGGACGCTCTCCTCGGAGGTCGCCAATAGGTAACCCTCGACGGTCCTCCCCTTCTCCTCCAAGTCGTCGGTTTAGGTCACCTCGTCAGTCTAGGTCACCTCGTCGCCTTGTCTCTCGATCCCCTCCACCAAGGGATTCTCGACCTTTGGAAGGATACTATAGAAGACACTCTCCTAGATCAAGACATTCACCCCCAGTACCTCATCGCCCTCCTTCTCAGGGTAGACCTAAATCCCCCTTGAGGTATGACCGGGCAAGGTCAAAGGAAGATCGGGCGCCTCGAAGGGAGGATCGGCGGTACGACGATAGGAGATCACGGTATCCGCCTACTTCCAGGTCTGATTGTGACCGACGACCCATCCATGCTGAGCCTCTCTGTCAGAATGATGCTTACCCACGCCACTCATCCAGGGGAAGTCGATCCCCACCGCCCCGTGCCTTGAAGGAGAAGGAATTGCTTAGAAATGGGGATTACCACGGTCACCATCCTTCTCGACCAGAACATCCGATTGGTCAGGGCCGCAATGACTCTCCTCAGGGGTAACCTGGACGACTCCATCAAAGTTCGGTATGGATTGACTTTGGCTGGTCAAGAAGAAAAATGAAGAAAGAGCAATAAATGATGCAGTGTCTTGTAGGGCACGATACAGATATGTTTAAGAAACTGATTCAATGAGCCCTTACCACTAGATCAGTCAAGGCAGTGGAAAGGTAGAGTTGTTGTATTACATTCCAAGAGCTTAACCTACCACGATTGATACCCCTTGGTGCTCTCCTCTTCTGGGTCCTAATCGCTGAGCCCTTCAACCACCGCCTCCTCTCCGCTTGATTAGGCGATAAGGAAACGTCACTGAATATGTATGCTCGATATATATTCAAGGCCGCATAGCCTGGCTTGAATCATTCCCATTGATGGGAAATGCATAGGGGAAGATGAAAAAAATAGCCGCTCTAGACTGAACAATTCCCTCTACATCCTATTACATGAGTCAGTACTATTGGCTAGGCAAGGTTTTAAAGACCTTGTTCACAGCCTCAACCAGTTGCTTCACGGCGGCCTCCTGTGCACGGACTTCTTGGATATCGTAATGATTCATCTGGCAAAACGACTCGGGAATGGGGGCTGGAGGGTGTAGCTCACTTTGGAGACCTTTGGCAATGTCCTGGATCTCCGCTGGTGTTAGCTCGAGGAGCTTAGTGATGCGGCTGACGATATTCATGGCTAATTTTCCTAGATTCAACAGACCCTCATCCACCTCAGGCTCGTCAGCACGACGGACAAGGCCGCCCAAGAGGGAAGCGGGAGCAGCAGGTGGAGCGGGGGCAGCAGGTGGAGCAGGAGCTGCCTGAGCAGCCGGTGGGGCAGCCGGGACAGGGCCAGCCGCAGCAGCATTTCCAGCACCGGCTGAAGGGACATTTTGCTCCTTGGTCTGCACCATGCCCGGGGGCGAGGTGATGGTGGCAACGTTAGTGGACTGCATGGGAGCGTACCGGTAACATAGCTTGTCAATATCCATGACACTGCGAACGGACGTGTCGGTGTAGTAGACGATGGGGTCATCAGAAGAGACCAGCTTGCCTCGGTGCAAACCATCATACTTGTAGAGGTGGTCCTTGCGGTAGGTCTGCCAATCATACCAGATTTTGTCAATGTACCCATGATGGAGGAAGAACATGGGATCGGCTGGGGCATTCATTCCAGTCATATCGAATCCAATACCCACATGAGGTCCGGGATGGGGCCCAAGCTCGATTGAAGCACGAAATTCGTCGTAAGAGGTGGCTCTGGAGGTGAAGAGGCTGATGAGACGGGGGGCAAAGAAGCTCCCAATGGTGGCTCCCAGGTTATATCCCCGAACCAGACAACCGGGAGCGGGATATGGGCGCATCCAGCCAGCAAATGGACCATTGTTAAGACACCCTCCAAAGGCATTGCCTCCCATCATAGTTGGCTGAAGGACGGGGCTATTATGGGGGTAATCCGCATCCGCGCTCCACTGCCAGTAAGGCAAGGTGACGGAAGGATCCATCTTCTGGAGCTCTCGCTCAAACTCCAGGATAAACTTACGGTGCCATGGGAAAAACATGGCTCCGTTGTGGATATCAATCTGGTATCGGAGATGGAGTTCGGCGAACTTGTCGTATGGAGTGGGGCTGGGCCCGGACTTGAGCTTCTTGATCGCGGCGATGAACTTATCAAATTCAGGACGACTAAGGTCGCGGATCTCCTTGCGCACATTCACCTTGGCGCACCGAGCATCTACGGTCTGGACGGAAGAAACCAGGAGGAGCCCAGCAACGAGAAATCCGGCAATCCCGGAGATTTGGCGGGAAAACATCATGGCGGGAAGATAGGTTTATACGAACTGTGATTAGAGATGGATGGGAAGGAGGAAATGCCTTGGTTATCCTGAAGATGCAAAGAGAAAGGATAGGTCAGGCGTATAAGTGGTATTGGGTGTGAGAGAAATTTGGTCGAAGGAGTGATGGATGGGGAGAGAGGGGGGGGATGAGCCGAGAACGAAAGAGGCAGTATGAGGAAAAGGCCATTTAAATATTGATCCGCACTTAAAGGCTGTTGGCCGAGCTCTCCCCGGGATATGGTTGTGAAGTCAAACAGGGGTGATGAGTTGTTCATGAACCTTACTTTTCCCTGAGTAAGGGGAGGATCCGTACTTCGGAAAATCAAGGAGAATTCTAAACAACATGCGCCCTGAGTTTTCCAGTATGACACTACCCTTGGCCATATCTGATGGAGGAATTCAACTTCGCCGGGGTTCTCGTCCTTCAAAGATGTGTCCATGATACCACGAAAGTGTTTGGGATGAGAATGAGGCCTTTTTTCCTTGCTTGAGATGAGCAGGGAATGGTGTTCGGTGCATGATACACTTTGATCTACCACTCACCGACCTACCTCCAAGCTCTCGCCTCCTCCATCAATGTCTCGCTTTTCCCAGGGTGTGCGGGGCGATGCCATGCAAGCGTCCCCGCGTTAAACGCGGCGATCTTTCAGGCCAGCCACCCGGCAGCGGGCGCAAAAAAGCTGCTTTGAATGACATGGGGGCCCTCCAGGCCTTCTCGTCCCTCAGTCCCAGCCCTATCCAGGCTTGGATGAGCGGAGTTTACAGGAAAGTCGGAGAAAGGCATCAGCCTCCTAAGGACTGGCAAGCGCCTCATCGGCCCGATCCAGACGGTGTCGTCCTGATGTGTATCATCCCATGTGTAGGATTGACCCAGGCTGGTCAAGACGTCGACCAGAGGGATCATCCGGGTCCGATTCTGTGGACAATCAATTAGTTCGGGGCCTCTAAGACATCCTTGAGGGAATAAACCACTATTGAGGGAATAAAGTGAGCGGAGTCTTTTTCCTTCCTCATTCGGCCTACCTCTTTGTAGTCATCGATGTGAGGCATATCCATCCCAGATGAGTTGGAAAAAATGATTGCGTGTTCTTCCAAGGATCAATGTACTGCAAGTCTAGCGCTGATTTTTCGATCTCCCATTATTGAAAATTGTATTGTCTCATGAGGAGAATGCACCCAAAAAACTCTACATAGGCTCACATCCTTGTTACAGACTCGTTTTTTGAGATGAATTTGTGAATACTTTTAGGGAAAAGGGAATATTGCAACATTCCCAATACATTTCGCTGCTTACCACTACTAATACATTTTTCTGTCTACTACTACTGAGGGTAATGGCTTTCGAGCTCTGTGGTTTTGATAGATATGGATTGCGAAATCAGTGCTCATATCTCTCAAATTATTACGAGCCGTGATGAAAATTCGTGATAGCAATGTTCCCAATACTATATCTCAGTCGAAGAATACTTTTCCTTGGTAGGAAGCATGACATTTGTACATACGTTCCAGTTTGCATCATGGATAGATATACTATGTAGGCGCCTGCATGATAAGACCACATGTCTTTTTGAGCACCTTGGAGATCTAGCATTCAAGGTAAATTAGATAAAGGCGAGTGGGTATTTTCTAACTGAGGCTATTTCTTGAGAAAGTAGCTGGACGACTTGAATTGTTTTCTATCTTGTTTGCATGGCTCAATGCCGTTCTATATATTTTGTTAGAATAAACCCAAATAAAAGCTGATAACTAATTGCCCAAATCACCCAGCAGCTCCAATCTCTCCCTCCCAGGCCAAGTCAGTATAGCACAGTGATGCACTGGAGACGAATAAGCGGGGACGACCCGCAAGAGGGTATGCTTATGCGCCACGGCATATCAAAGGAGGAGAGCACACGCTGTGCAGACGGATCCTGGCATCTCACAGAAGTTATTTTCAGCTTCTCTCCTCACATAGTATCCATGTTCGGATGGACACCTAGAGGAGTGGAAGATCAAGAGAGGCGTCTCGAGGAAGCAGTGTGCTTATCACACTACAAACCCATCTGACCCTATCATTTTTTTAAGGGACTTGTCGGTAATCAAGTTACAAACAACCTATAGGATATTTTTAGGGCTTCCTAGGATATGCGTGAGGCTCAGTGGACATCCATGGCCATCCTAGAAGGTGTACTCAAAGATCAGAGCATGAATCAGCTGCGTCTGGGTGAGGTACATATCCGGACTGGGAGGCTTGGTAGAGGAAAGGGGTACAGGCATTGAAGGTGCTTCTGATATGCAGTGACCCTTGTTAAAGGCCTTCGGACCCGGCACACCAGAGATATTTCCTCTCTATACCCTGGGGATTCTGCTTCACCTGGGGGATTGACACCCTGGCCATATGCATCAACCATTCTAGCGAGCGTCTCGGGTGCATGAAGGAAGGTCATTGTGGGGTTCACGGTGTGTATCTCACTCTTTTTCATAGCATCCCCATCCCATGGGCCCCAAAGCCAGATTAATCCCTCACACCCTGGGTATCCATGAGGCATTTTACTCTTGGTTCTAGCCACTATCTTCTCAGAAAGAATTATGGCCTTTGCCACCTCCTCTATATAATGTACATGTAAAGCATTTTATCACCCCATCCCACGAGTTTCTATCACATTCTCCCTTACATACTTCATCCTCTATACCCTTCGTTCAAAAGCATTCCTCTCCCTCCAACTTTTTCCTCACGCGGATCAATTACATCTACGCATCATCTAATTAGGTCAAACCTACTACTCAATAGTCATTCACTTCGTTGATTACCACAGCAGACATGCATCTCTCTCGACAAATCCCTGGACTCGTGGCAATTCTAGGCCTTGGTACTCTAATTTCCTCGATCCTTCCCTCTGTTAATGCCCAGTGCGGTCAGATGCACGTGCGCAAGGAAGTGCGTGAGATGTCTCCCAGTGAATTTAGAAACTTTATCGATGCGATTCAGGAACTCAAATCCGGGACCAGCCCCACGAGATACGACCGGTATGCCCAGCTTCACCTCCGGTACCAAAGAGACATTCATGGAAATCCCCACTTTTTCCCCTGGCATCGCCAGTTCACCCTGGATTTGGAAAGGGATCTACAGAGGATCAATCCCTCCGTAACTGTTCCTTACTGGGACTGGAGCTTAGACGCCGCTAATCCCGCTGATAGTCCCGTCCTCCAGGAGGACATGATGGGAGGTAATTCTTTTGGACAATGTCTCGAAAGTGGCCCCTTTGCCGGGTGGCAGAGGCCCTATCCTTCTACAGGATGTCTTCGTCGCCGGTATTCCCAGGGATCCAGAATTGGGGCCTTCGCTAACCCTAGCATTATTAATGTTATGACTGTTCGGAGCACCGAGTATGATGAGTTCCGTCGGTCCATCGAGATCGGTCCTCATGCTGGACCTCATAATGGCATTGGAGCTGATATGGCCGGGATGCAATCGCCGGCCGATCCTCTTTTCTTCCTTCATCACTCCTTTATCGACAAGATCTGGCATGATTGGCAGAGGACACGTCCTCAAAACATGTACAAGTTTGATGGAACCTACCAAGGTCGTCAGGTCAGCGCCGATGATGACATTGTATTCTACCCGGGTCGCCGCGTGCGTGATGTGATGGACATCAGTCAGCTTTGCTACCAATACTCAGGATCTGCCACTGGTGCACCATCTGCTGCCCAGACGGATGAGCAGGAGGATGCTGATTTGGTGCGTCGTGCTCTTCTCCGTCGGGCGGAGAAGCCAGAAGGAAGCAAGTCGGGCATCCTCCTGAAGCTCGGTGCTGTCACTTCAGAAATCTCCAAGCGTCTCACCAAAGTCATGGACCTGACCCAGGATGAGGTCAAGAGCCTTGCTCAGGACCTCAGCCACGAAATGGTCAACCCTGCTCCTATTCCCGAGGCCTACTGCCGAATGAATAATTATGACATTAGCGAGGTCCGTGCACAGGAGGCAGCCGTCGGGCAGGTGATTGACAGTGTGAATGAGGTCTTTCGGAATCTTTCCCCTAAGAGCCACAGCGCTTACTAGGAGAATGGGCGATATTGAGGATATCACGTAGCCGGATGATCCGTCAACGCCCATCATTTCCTGGGCCCCCTCAGGGAGTACGTCTCCTCTGATCATGCGGATTCCCGCAATGAGCCATGATCTGTTGGACCCTTCCCCTTTTTCAATACATCAACTATTCATACACGGATGAAGAACATGACTGAGAGCTCCAGTAGTATTATTTGCCGTGAGGTTCATAGCGATTTTGGTACTATGGAGCCCAGGTCAATGTGGGCGATTGCCTAAGTAAGCGATGTGAGTCATCTCCGACGCAGTGCCATTGGACAAGGACGCGTGTTCGATGATGGGCAAAGGTCAACACGATGAGACGCGTTCTAGGTATTGGAAAGGGCAATCTACCAAGTTTACTTGCTTCAACTATCCTCTTGCCTTCTTCATTTATCCTCTTACCTTCATCTATCCTCTTGCCCTCTTCTCCCTTTCCTATTTACCCCTTCTTATCTCCCGTGCTCCAGTCTCGGAAACTCAGCACTCCCTTAGGCATATTTACCACTTTATCCATAGTGACTACTCGCTGGCATGGCGACATTTGAGGAGACGGGTCAGGAGGGAACACTTCATCCCCGTCACCATCCCCCTACTCCTGTTAAGCGCACAAACAAGCGTTCCAGGGTAGGCCATGCAGAGGATGTGGATGTGGCTGGGATCTCCTTGACCTCCTTGCAGGTGACCGACGAAGCCGATGAAGTCATACTCACAATGGAGGAGGAAAATAGAACAGGTCAATCCAAGGAAAAGAGGCCCTTCGAAAGGCCTCAAAAGGAGACGAACACCAAAACACCGGCAAGAGTCAGAGTGCCTTCTATCTTACGGGATCCAGACGCCGAAGATATGTTCTTTGATGTAACCAACGATACCAGTTTTCCTTCTCCTATCCTACCATCGCCGTCTCAAGGGTCATCACATGTAAGTAAATTTAATTATTTTTCTCTTTGAAGTGACATGAATGAAAAGTAAGCTTGGGGTAATTTAGGAGGAGATGCTCAGCCCTCTTTATTCTTCCTGAATTATAGCATTATCGGGAGCGAACGTCAAAGAATGGGGTGGGCCCCAGACCAACATCACGAATACTTGAAGACGTCCCCAGAGAAAGATCATTTGTCGATCTTACCAATGACTTTTCCTCCTCTGAGGAGATTGAAGAATCTAATCAGGGTGAGCCCTATGGGAAACGCTCGCACCCTCCCCCCATATCCTCTCCAGGGCATCCCCCCCCCGCACCCACAAGGCTTCTTCGACAAGTATCGGGGATGGAGGAAGTCTTCTCCCCAGTTGCCTCCTCCCGGCATCGAACCATTTCCCTGAGTAGAGAAAGCTCACCAGAATCTCTTGAAAATCATCATATGATGGCTTCCTCTAAACATCAGCATGGGTGGGAAGCGGCGAAAAGACAATTAGAGAATGAGGTGGGTATCCTTTAGGAAAATCCCTTGAGGTTATTTCCACCTTTTCTAATGCTCACCTTTGTTCGAAATTATATACTAAACCCTCTCCATCCTCATAC
This sequence comes from Piptocephalis cylindrospora, assembly GCA_003614145.1. Lineage (NCBI taxonomy): Eukaryota > Fungi > Zoopagomycota > Zoopagomycetes > Zoopagales > Piptocephalidaceae > Piptocephalis > Piptocephalis cylindrospora. The sequence continues at coordinate 17,781 of KZ987809.1, forward strand.
CAGCACTCCATCATGCGAGATCAATATCTTGGAGAGATCAATCAGCTCAACAAGAGACTTTCTCAAGAGGTTAAAGCCCGGGAGGCAGCGCAACGATTGATGGAGGAATTTGAGGAAACCATGGAAAAGATGCTAGGTATATCTTAATTTGATGAGCTGGGAACATTCATCTATGTTACTTATCTTTTAACTTCTCCCTCGCTTCAGTGGATGTCAGAGCCGGAGAGGAAAATTTGAGGATAAAGGAACAAGAGGCCAAGGAAGAGAGAAAGCGGATACATCAGTACGTTGGCAAGGTAGAACGGGCATTTAAGGAGCTTCGGGAGAGATACGACCTTCGGAAGGCTGAAAATGCCAAACTTTTATGGGTAAATCGCTATTGGCTAGATTTTAGGGGAGGCACTACCCTCAGTCACTCCACCGAGTACTTACACCACCATTCAATTCCCATTAACGTCCCTACCCGTGATGTTTAGGAGAGGGATGAGGCAGTTGATGCTCTTAACTCCTATCAGAAATCTTCTGGGGGTTCTTTGGCCCCCTTGGCTCCTTCACGGACGAAATTTGGAGGCGAGATTAGTAGGGCTGCATCCAATGGTCCACCTAAGCATCGATGGAACGAAAATCTGGGTGAAGGGGAAGATTCCGGGACCAAGTCACAGTATACATGGGCCAGTAGAAAGCGACACAGGGTATCTGACCAAGAGGAGGAGGAGGATGTTAAAGGAGAAAGTAACCCATTCGCATAGATGATGTCCGTCATCATTCATTCAAATTCACTTTGTCTTGCCCCATTCCACGCTTTATCCATACCCAATTAGAATATTTGCATATATCCTTAATAATATCCAATTCATTGAAAAGGAGGAAATGGTTATCCCAAGGTTTATAGAATAGTGCTATCCCTAAACAAAGCAGCTAGAACCATATATAGTGTGTGTGAATGACTTTTTGGTCATCCATTTTAGGGGGTCATCTTGTCTTTAATAATAACACTATCCATGGGACATGATGCAGCCCTTCTCCTAGTACATACTGTTTCAATTTAGGAATAGCTGAAGCTAAAGTCAGTGATAAATTAATGGTCGCTCGGTAATAGATCTACCCTTTTAGATAACCCCCCAAACCCGTATGGTCTCCCTGGTCCGTAACCGCGCCACTCACGCGCTTTTGTTGAGGCAAACACTCAAAAATTTGATTGTCATAATGCTGAACAACACCTCATGTAAATTACAATACCAATAGCTTGAGCCGCTGCTGGATAACCCCTCGAAGTAACTTAGATCAATCAATTGCAATATTGTTTCTTATAGAACCTTTTTGGAGTATATTCTATTCATGAAAACAAAATACAAATTTTTACGGAAACTGCAAGGGAAAGGGACAAGAAAAAAAGAGAAAGGGATAAAAGGTCAGGTGCCATCTCTCGGCTTTCCTCTTCAGATTCCAACACACTCGATCCCCATTGATGGCTGTCAGAGTAGAGCGCTCATGCCAAAAAACTATCCTTACTGACATTCTACGTTTGATCCCATGCTCGATCTCTCCACACCCTCGTACATGCACTCATCTCTTGTCAGTCATTTGGAGAGGAGCCTCGGGAACAGCCTTAGGGGGTTTGTATATCCCTGCACGCTTGATGATTCATTCAAAAGGAATGAGTCAAGCTAGATAATGTTTATATCCTTATGGGGCAACTGGCGCCCACACATCGGAAGAGCTCGCTCTTCTGGAGGATATGATGTGAAGACGGGTATGAATGTGGGGTGTGTAGGTGTATTTGCAAGGAAACACCAGATAGATAGCTTAGAACGCGCATATAGAATTGATCTGAGCCAGGAGTGCTCTGATCACAGATACATACTTGAGAAAGCTTATCCTAGAGACGCAATAACCAGGGACAGATCTAGAAAAGTATTTAAAGCAATAGGGCAAAGGATACACCCGCTCTGAGGCTCGTCCTTTCGTTTCTCTCTTCCCTTTTTTCACCTTGATCTTCCCCTGGCTCGCGTTTTTGTTTGATTCTTGATTCACTTGGTTGAATCATTTAGGTTACCATAGCCTTAATAATAATAGGTTGGGAATCCCCGTCTCAAATCCAGCCCTTGTAGGATTGGACTCTGATCTCTCGGTTCATGAGGAATCCTCATCACACCCCTTTCCCCTTCCACAGATATTACACTCACATATTTAGCACAGCGACCTCGGGCTCATGCCACCATCAAAGATAGAGACAACCTTGTAACTATTGGTTACCTAAACAATATAAACATCAATATGTGCTTCAAAGTATATGTCCATGAACAGAAGCGTTGTAGGGGGTTTCAAGTTACAAAAGTGAGAAGTGATATGATAGAGGGATGAAGAGTTTAGAATGAGGTCACCTGGTGGTAAGCCCAGGTCGAACCCCTTTAGACGAGAGCTGTCATTAAAGAGGACTGTGTTCGCTTCGTGTCGCGTTGTGTCGGATGAAAAGAGTATTATCGTGCTTTCTGCTGTAGAGAGTGATCAGAAGACCAGCCAAATTCTGAGAATGCTAAGGACCCAAGTTTCGAGAGACATTATATCTGCTCATAGATTCCCTTTCGGCTTCTCTTGGGTCGTATCATCTGTTACTTAGCTTTAGTATTGGTACCTCAGATTCGCTATGGCTACAATGTTACTACACATTGCGCCATCACCTACGCTCAAGCTCGTTCATAGAAAATCAATTTACCCTGTCAGAATCACATACTATAGCATCCATTAGACGGTCATAATTTTTACACTGGTTCGGCCTAGGCATTTCCAGAAAAGTAAAATACTCCGAGGCCAGCTCCTTTGGGGAAGCGGAAATGTATACAAGATATGGTTGCTACGGAGCGACGTTGGGCCAAAGATTGCATCCTACACCTTACATGTAGTTCTCGCCGATTCGACACGCGCTCTCCGGGTGATCAACAAAAAAGTGAGCGACCAAGGGACATTTGAGCAGATGGCAAAAGGGGATGTGAATATGCATTCTTCATTCAAACCCCATGACACAAACCCATCCCATTTTCCCTCTGAGCATAGGATAACCCATATGTCATCCTTGGTACCGCCTACTTCTTCACCAAGAGAGCCAAGGCTCCAATCCGGCATGGGCCATATCGCATTTCCCGCCCCTGAACCTGCACCCCAGTCAAAAGTAATAGAAATTGGGATCATACGCATCCCTAGTCACATATTTTGCTAACACGCCCCTCTTCACTGTAGCCGTATATCTCTTGCAGGGGACAGAGCTGATCTTACATGTGGGTACCATGGGTCATATTGGTCTACCCCATATATGCTCCCACGCTATGTGACAGCCATCCTCTTTAGATCAAACAAAAACAAGCATATATATACCAGACTTCTCCCTCTT
>KZ987810.1:0-21054 GCA_003614145.1 Piptocephalis cylindrospora
TCTTTGGCCTCTTTGACATGACAGTCCATTCAGCCGAGACAGCCAAGGTAGACACCACGGCCCTTTGGTCAGAGCTCCGGGAAAAGGTTACGCTTTTCCCCACTGTAGCCGGCAGCTTTCCTGCCGCTTCCTTTGGCCATATTATGGGCGGATGTAAGTTGAACATTTTACTCTTACATGGGATAGCTCCCTGTCATGTACACAAGATGATAACATTCATCCCACATGCTTCTTTTGCCTTTAGATGATGCTGGATACTATGGATACCTCTGGTCCGAGGTGTTTAGCGCTGACATGTTCTTTTCCAGATTTGACAAGGAAGGGGTCATGAACCCCAAGTGTGGTAGGTCTTACCGTCACTTGATCCTTCAGCCCGGTGGCAGTCGGTAAGTATTTTAACAGAAAGGAAAGGAGCGTGATATATTAAATTTGACTCACTCCCTTTCCTGTGATTAATGCGGGGCTAAACCACTTTTTGGACATATTTTAGGGATGGAATGGATATGCTCAAGGATTTCCTTGGAAGAGAGCCCACTCTCGATGCCTTCCTCAAATCCATCGGCCTGACCAAGGCTTGATTTTTCATGATGATATGCTGTCTCCTCTTTGAAGGAGAGAAGTGTGATGAAAATGGGGATGGCAGGGAATGAGGATAAGAAATATATCATGATATGATGATAGTAAGCCTATAGAGTATTGGGCTGCTGAGAAATGAGAGAGAGAGAGTAGGGTCCATACCCTCCCCTATGACACAAAGCGCCATTGAGGAGGTCTTGTGAGTGCGCCAAGGTTACCTTCTCCTGCCCATGCATTAACGTCCATTGACCCCTGATTTCAATCTTTAAAGGGGAGATCTGAGGCTGTTCTAATCTGGAAGGAAATAAGGGGGAGATTGAGTAATGGCAGGCGTCTGAACGTGGTCCATCCTCTGGTTCTCCCCTCCTCATCTCTTTACTCTTTACTCTTGATTCTTTATTTTTCTGTGTATTTTCCTCATCCTCCATTGATACCTGCAACCGGTTTAACTCTATCCATATAGAAGCCCATATTCCTATTCTATGAGTGATCGTCTCCCAAAAAAGTGCATTGTCCTGGCTAGCGCGGCTCAGAAGCAGGGTCCGGGGTCCCCGCCCATCTCCCACTTGACCCTCCCCACCTTTCAAAGTAAGCGGGCTGTTGTAGGAACTGGGAGGGAGTTTTGATGGATGTACTGCCTATACGCCCACTTACTCTTGGAGTATGTATCGGATAATATGTAGGCTTTGTTCAGTCCACTGCCGATCTCCTCTTTCCCCCGCCAACTGAAAAAGCGTTCAGGCCCCTACCTCCCCTCGCTGACTTGGCCACCATCCTGAACATCCCTTTGGATGCCATTATGCATGCCTTGGCCTTGATCCTTCGGCTACGCACTTTAACCCACGCAATCCCCCTTTCCTTAGCCTCGGCGCCCATCCTCCTACCTGCGTTGGTTGTTGGGATAAAGGTTCGGGGGGGTAAGTTGGATCTAGAGAAGTGGTCAGCATTTCTCCATGTACCCCTCCGCACCCTCCTTGAACTTGAGGTGACCCTCATGTCCATTCTCGGCGAAAGCCTGGAGGTATCGGCCAAAGAGTGGGATGCATTAGTCAGTGAATGTGACGACTGGGTTCCCGGAGTGGCTGTTCTGTTGACCATATAAACCTCGGTGAACAGTAGAGAGAAAATGTATTATTTTTATTGCATATGATCAACTGTACGATGCGAAAGTCATAACAGACCGTACCTGCGGCAGACAAGGGAATAGAATAACCAGCCGTGACTTGATGTTGAGAGCCTAGAAAGAGGATCAACAACCATCGGGATGTGATTGAACGCGTCACATCACCATCTTGTATAGATCGCGCTATTCTTGCGCGATAAGCGGAATCGACCATGGCCTTCAGTCTTTGTGCCAAGGAGACCTGAGGCTGAGCATTCATCACTGCCTCAGTCATAGATTACACGCCATCTCATCTCCTGTAGCGTGCTTGGAATATCGTGTTTAAAGGTACCACGAGGAAGCCGAGATGAGAAGGAAAGATTGAGTCTAAAATCCTGGCCAATCTTTTACTAGACACCGGATATCCAACGACATCGCCCATCTTGGCCCACATCATTTTGCCTGTCTCACAAAATCTGGAAGCACCGTCCATTCTGGCCAATCTCCTGATTTGGACCAGAGTAGCGAACCTTGTTTCCTCCTTGCGATTGGAGCATCTCTGATGCGGACCATCCTTGAAAGACCAAATAAAACTCCGACGCATAGATATGAACCATATCTCTGCAAGGACAGGAGATATCTAGATTCACACCCCTCCAGATGCTCAGAAGATCATCCATTGGATCATGGATCTTTCAAGCTAGGCTCTCTTGAAAAATCATGTTTAAAAATAAAGTGTCCTTGCGGATTGATTAGGGTATCCCCTCTCATATCCCTCACTCTATCACTCCTTGACTCACTCACTCCACTTGTTCTTCAGGACAAGCCTTATTCCTCCCTTCTCAACGCTCCTAATGACCATATTTCCTACAATCCTTATGCAACCCACCACATTCTCCACGGGTCTAATCCTTCTCACAGCGACCCTCCTGTCCTCTACCCTAGCCATGGATTTGAGGGCAAACGTGAAGAGCATCCCAGCCAGCTTTACTCAAGACAATATTCCTCTGGACCTTAAGACCATTCTTGAGGAGGGCGAGACACCAAGTTTCGCACAGCCAAATGACCCTTCTAAGTCAAAGCAACGATCACGGGCCTACTCTCTCCCTTCATGGAAAAACAAGGTCACCGTTAATTCGAAAAAAGATCGAAGCTATCAGCAAATTTTCCGGATAATTGCTCCTTATTACGACACGATCAAGTTCCTCCAGGGCGGTATTGGGCTATGCCTCAGCATCCCCTATGTTCATCGCGCCAGGTGCATCCGTATCCTGAATTTTCACGTTCGACACCTAGTCAGTCAAGGTGGAAAGTCTATACATGGCGGTAGTCCATCCCTCCCCACTGTCTCCCCCTCTTCCCTGACCTCCTCCATCTCAAGCTTTTACCGGAATAATCGTCTAGCCAGTTCGGCTCTCTCTTTCAAGTCCTCATCCTCCCAGAAACTTGAGGATGTGGATGTATATAAAAGCGAGCTCTACCTCCTAGAAGAGGACGGCAGCGAGGACTCATATCTTCGAAGGATACACCGTTACCACAATAAAGTCCCTATCAAGGTGGGCTCGATCCTATCCTTGTTTGCTGGGTCACGCCTCACAGAGGATCTTTCCTCCTCGTCCTCCTCAGCCGTCTCCTCCAGCAACCAGAGCGGGAGTTTATCCTTCATGGGGGTTAAAATTCCCTTTGCGAGAAAGAGTGGTGGTAGTAGCAGTAGCGGTTCCTCCTTCCCATCGTCATCCCCTTCTCCTCGTACCCGCCCACACACTTCCCCATCGGCCTATATTCATGATGGAATCATGTCTCAGAGAAACACGATCGAGAATTTGATTCACGCAGCGGTGGATTCCACCAGAATGCACAACTCTTTCAGCATCCTCATGAACCACCTCTCTGAGACTAAGGATGATTCCATTCCCAACAGACTCTGGATCGAAATTGCCCAGGACCTTCGGAACATCGTGAATATCTTCCAGGAAGTGATCTTACACATTATCTCTCAGCAATACTCGAGCGTACATTCTCCGATCGTCCATGGACTCAAGGAGAAAATCAAGAAAAATGAAGATAGGTCAGACAGGCTGATTCACTTGGCTATCGATCCCTCCATGTACCGCAAGCTCTGGAGGACTCACAATTCACCCCCCACTTGATTCTGCTATTCTACCTACTGATGTTATCATCAGCAACAATAAGGCAGCGCGTGGCAAAAATATGTTAATAGGCCTATTACTACACATTGTCCCTGATCATTTAATCTAGACAAATCACTATCATTACGTTTTCATGAATAAACTCATCCATTTCCTTTGCATTTCATTCGCTTCGTTTCTCGTTGGAAGCTAAACAAGAAGATGATGACTAATCCAAAAGTAATTCCATGTTTTTCTTGTCATCTTCCCCCCATACCATGCCCTAGCCCTCGACTAATCCATGCGCATCTACCCAAGAACTTTGGCTTGACGGTCCTTAATGAACTGAACAACCATGTCTATCTCCTGCTTGACCCGAGGATTCCACTCGCCACGACCATCAATTTCCGGGCCCATAAACACGATCGTCTCCAAGGTAACCAACATTCCTCCAATAACCCTCCAGAACTGAATGAAATAGGACAGATGAGTGTTAGACCCATGGTCTTTCCATCCTCTGCATTAAATACATGACTTACCCGTCGGCACATCTCGCGGAACCATCCACGAAGCGTGACCCACACCCTGTCGGATTCGGTGTTTTGACCGGAATGTGCAAGGTGAGATTGCATACGGGTGAGAAAGAGACGGAGAGAGGGGATGAAAAAGTCCTTGATCTCTTTCTCTGCCCATTCTTTCCCTTCCACTGCCTCACGGACAGCCGTATGCAGCTCTACCTGACCGGAAGTCATGGGAATGTCCTCTTCCTGCGCCTCAGTCCCATTGAGCTCTGCGGCCCTTCGGAGCCCATCCTGTTTCAGGGCCTCCTCGGCGTCAATTCGGGCTCGGGTATAGCGAGAGACACGAGCAACAGCACGGTCCAAGAGAGAATCCACCACCTCCCAAGGGTAGTAATAGGCGTAGACATTGACACCAGTTTCAGGGTCCTGGCTACCATCCTGACCCAAAACCCAGTCAATAACCTCCTTGGCTCCAATGACCCGGTATGTAACCATTTTGTCCAGGACGATTCGGAGGAATCCACCATGCCCACCCCAGTATCGGACCGTCAGGTCGACAAGGCCCTTACCTGCATCGCCATCCTCTCTGACCCCAAGATCACGCAGGAGAGGTAGGTAGCGTTCGAGGGCGCCGAGCATATGGCTGGTACTCTTGATGCCATGCTCGAGAATGCACTCAAAGAGGGCATCACGGGCCTGGATGCGTCTGTGCCGTGTCTCCTCCTCCTGGGCCATACCATCCTCTAGTTCGGGCGATTCGGGATGGATGAACGCCTTGACTTGCTTCTCCACCACAAGCAGATCCTTGCGGAGCCTGAGACCCTCCCGTAAGGACTGGACAAGACCAGGGATACTGGTTGGGTCCGAAGATCCCTCTGGGGAGGAGGGGGAGGCGGTGAGGATAGGACGGGAGGTAATATCGGCGGGGATGAGGCGCTCGGGGCCCTGGCCCACCCAGTCCTCGGGTAAAGTACTCTTGATCCGGTCATGGTAGGAAAGCCATGTCATCCGAAGGATGGCTTCACGGATAAAGGTCTTTTGAGATTCGCGAACACTTTCAAGGGAAGCGTCTCTGTTATCCTCATCCTCCCCCTCCTCCTTGGCCGTCTTTAACTGATCGGCCCAAGTAGTCCAGTTCCAGTAGAACGTGTGATTGGAAAGATGATGAGAAAAGGCCTCGGCCAGTCTCCGGGAGCATTCGAGGTCCATGGATCCAAGACGGGAAAAGAGGGAACGAATGGCCTTGCCATACACCAAGGGGAATCGGGTCTGGGGGCGCATAAGATCAGAGGTGAGGGTTGAGTAGGCAACAACGTGTCTGCTTGGGATGCTGGGGAGGGAGAGGAGACGGGCGAAGACGACCTGGAGGATGAGGGCTTCGAGCCTCCAGGCCTTCCCATCACCTTCTTCACTCTCATCCTCATCCAAGGGATCTCTACCAAGAGGAATCTGGAGGGGACGGAAGGTTCCACTGACACATTGTTCTGGAAGAGTGACAAGAAGACGAAGGCCCTCCCGACGGTTGCACTCATACAGATCAATGGTGTCGCCGACGATATCATGGAGGACCCACCATTCCACAGATTTCGGGGAAGGTAGAGTGGTTGAGATGGCTTTTGCAGGAAGGGATGCGTCAGCACCGATGGAGGCATCCTCCATCCGATCGCTCTCCTCCTCTGGAGAAAATAGGATAAACTGAGTAAACGGGAGGGGGTAGAAAGGGGTGAGGGAGGAAATAGGACTGTCGGGGAGGGAGATTAGGCGATTACTCTCCTCCTGATCCCCCCAATTGACCGGAGTGGCCTTGGTCAGGGTGGCGTCAAAGTAGACATGAGGCTGGAGGAGGATACTCACGGAACTCTGGGTAGAGGAGGCAGGCTTGGAGGAATTATCCAGGTCAGTCATGGTGGACTCCTCCTCCTTCCTTTCTTCCTTCTGAATCATGGCCTGCACCGCCTCATACCACCCTTGGATGCCCTCAACCACGGGGTAGGGCGGCTCCAAAGATGAGGAGGAATCTTGGGTGGGGGGATAGGGAGTGAGGAGAGGGAGAGAACGGGCAATGGGCTGATCAGAGCCTTCAACCCGACGGATCATCCAATGGGAGATGACAGTGAAGATTAGCCCATCAGTCGAGAGGAGGGGCTGGCCCCCGTAGGGAAGGACCTGGAGAAGGGTGAGGGCCAAGGCATCACCTCTGTCCCGAAGAAGAGCCGTGGAAGGGGAAATGGACTGAAGTTCCTGTACAAAAGGCTGTACCAAGGCGTGGAAGGAAGAAAGGGTCAGGGAGTTGGTGAGGGTGGATTGGGCGTAGAAGCGGAGGAGGAGCTTGGTGGCCCGCCAGTCCCCCGAGGTCAGGGAAGACTGCAGGAGGGAAAGACATTCACCCTTCAGGAGGGTCTCGCCCACTCGAGGGACCCGAGCATTGATAAGGGCAGCCAGAGTGGCATACATGGGGGTCTTCATAGGGAATTCGACAATGCATCGGGCAAAAACCTGACGGATGTGAGGACCCGAAGAACCATCCAGATCAGCCAAGAGGATGTCGACCAGAGCTGTCATTTGGTCGGTGAAGACGGAGGGATCAGCCGAGTCGACGCGATCACCCACTTTCATGAGCAAAGCAGTGAGTCGAGACTCGAGGTCCGAGGTACCATAGGCGGCTGAACGTTGGTGACCATTACTGTGGCCCTGGCCTCTACTATTGTATCTTCTACCTCCAGCCTTTGGGTGCTGGGACGTGAAGGAGGGGTGGCGATGGTAGGAGGACATGATGTTGAAGAGGATGAGAGGTTAGGGAGAAGTGAGGAAAGAGGAGAAAGAATGACCAGTGTGGATGGGGTTGTATTATCACACTTGATATCCTGGACTGGAAGGGGGGGAGGATCAGCGTGTAAGAGACAAAAGCTGAGAAGAGAAGCAAGGCACTGGGCGCGAAGTAGAGGCAGAAATTGTGTGGATTGATTTGCATTATCTGCATAGCCAGAGGGACGGGATCGAAAGTACGTGTAAATATTCGATAATTCCACATTGCTTTTTTCCGTTAGGGTTACCACCTTAGCCTTGTTGCCCCCCAATACATTTCGTTGTTTACCGCCTTACAGTCTTATTGTTTACGATGTTAATTTCTGGTTACGGTATTTTTTACAATGAGGATGAAGTGATGACGGTGGAGGGAAGCAGATAAGAATCATAATCCGTGGTTAACAGGAACATGAGTTTGTATAGACTTGAACCCCATTATAAATAGAGAAAGGGATAGACCTTGGGATCGACACAGCATCAGCTGTATTCTTGTTGGACTCTGCTCATCTTTCCCAGAGGAGCATTTATTGCACTGGATATTTTTTAAACATACACCTTATACCACGCAGATTGTCGTAGGAGTGCCAGCGCAAGAAATAACACACAACACAATACGCTACGCCGAACGGCACTGGAATTACAACTTTCAGTTGTACCAGGCTGAGGAGATGGGGCAAGGTAAACGGGGGGACGCAGAATATGGGATTGAGCCCACGTCTACTCACTCCATCAGTCAGTGGTCTATACAACTAGGCCAACGCCTCCACTCTCGTATCTCCGTGAGCTGTCCAGTCCGTGAAAATCAGCTGAAAACACGCGTGAATTTTCACTTTCTATGTCTAGCCTGGCAGCGGAGTTGTCCTTGAGATTTAACAAGTCAATGAGTAAGGGAGCCCCAGACTCATCCCTCACCATCCCAAAACCTCCACATCCACACTGGCGCACTCAGATCAAGGTCATCCCGCCCACTCAAAGGACACACTCATCCTGTAGCACTCACCACACTCCTTTCTTTCCTCCTTCTCTACTTGAAGCTTCCCTTGCCTTTGTCCTTGACCTGTTCTCACTTTCCTCCCTGCCTGCTCTCTCTTTTTCCCCCTCTGAACGACATCCAGCTCACCTTGTCCTTCCTGCGCCCTTTCTTTTCCCTTCCCCAGCTTCATCCCATCCCCCCAGGAACTCCTCGTCTTCACCGCTCAAGATGCGCCTTCATCTCCTAACGACCCTCCCTCTTCTCCTCGTCCTCCTACTTGCTCTATCCTCGGCTACGATGGGCCAGCAGGTAGCGAACGATCCCTTGGCGGGTCAACCACCACAACAACCCGGGGCCGCTGCTCCCGCCGCAACTCAGAGTATTGTGCCCGCCGCAACCCAAGGCGCTGCTCAGGCCTCCCAGACCGTCCTCTCTTCCCAGGGTGCCAGCGCCTCAGCCAATGGCACCACCCCCGGATCTGGCAAGAATCAGGATGGGGAGACGTACTGGACCGTCGGAATCATTACTACCCTCGGCATCTCCATCCTCCTCATCTCCATTGTCCTCCAGGGAGTCAGTTGGCTGAGCAGCATTGGGGTCAATGTTCCCATTACCCCCAAGCAGAAGAAGGCTTAGAGAACATTGTGTGTTTGGATGTGGATGGTTATCGTTCCCTTTGGAGAGTATACCCTTTTTTTTCTCTTTCTTGATCTATGCTGTCTGATGGTTAGACATGTCGAGGGGTGACGGAAGGAATGAAATTGCCAAGGTGGGCCGATAAGCGTGAAGCTACCATTGTACACTCTCTGTGTACATATCCCGTTCATGCCCTTCGTCCCGTAGAACGTACCCTACGACCCAATACACCTAGTCGCTTCGTCTTCATCATCTTACTGGGAGGACATATTGGCCTTCAAGATGAAAAGTCGCCCACTATTCCTGCCATGTCCTCTGTGTATTCTCTTTATGTATCGTGCATTAGGTTAGATAGAAACGGAGCTGCAAGGGTCCAGACGCGTGCCTCGGCTGTCCCCACCGCCACCCGACTCCGTCCCTCCACCCGACAGGATAATGGGCCACACACGTCCCTCTTGAACGCGTGCCTTATATCACGCGCCATCTCAACTGTATGTTGTGATTCTTGCCCTTTCTCACTTTCTCCCCCATCCTCCGTTCATCATGACCACACCTACCCCCTTCTCGCAAGTCTCTCCGCTTGCACCAAGCACCCCGAAAAGGCCAGAAGAGGAAGGCAAGGTGCCTGATGCGTCCCCAGCCCCGAACGAAAAATCATCGGATAAAGGCAAGGACGATGCAAGCGGGGGTCATCCCGTGCCCTACCGAAGTGGTGCATTAAATAGTGTGGGGGAGGAGGTAGAGAGAGCCAGTTTTGTCCCAGAGCTGACGCCCCGAGTAGTGGAAACGGTACTCCAAGTGAATTCGGAGCTCATTCGCGTGTGCATTGACTATCAGAACCGGGGATGGATCAACGATCCGGACTTGGCCATCTTCCAGGCCCGTCTTCAGTCTAACCTCACTTATTTGGCCGCCGTAGCCGACCATTACATCAAACCCACAGGGCCCCCAGGAGAGACTCTAGCCCCAGAACCACCTCAACTCCCCCCACTCCCTGAAGATACGGATATGCCGACACCCAAAGTACCCTCGCACCTCAAGGAAGCCCTGGCGCAATTTGCGATCCATCGTCAGGCCATGCTCGCAGCTGATGCTGCTAGACTGAATGATGCCTCCAGGGCCGCTCGGACCTCCCTGCGCGCCACCATGATCGCCGTACCTCCCCACGATACCCCAGAGGAGCGAAGAGAAGCCAGGGCTGCGGCCGTTGGGTCCCGTGTCTGGGATACTCGGCCTGCTGATCCACAGGATGAGTGGAGACCGGCTCCCACTTTCTTCTCCCCCCGGGGAGTTGAGATCCCTGGGGTCCCCCCCCCGCCTCCACGGGGTCATGTCCCCGGGGTTCCTCCCGAGGCTGTCCTGCGGCAATGGCAGTTGCAAGAGCAGCAAATGTTATATCGGAAGCAGCATAAAAAACCCTCTGGTGGTGCGACCACTTCCAAGATGGTCAAAGAAGGATCAGGGAAGGATTGATGATGGGCGAGGACGAGGATGATGGAAATAGAATTAAATCTATAAATCGGTTTGTGATGCTTGTATTAGGTGGGCCCCTGATGGTTTGGAGCGCGCCCAAGGTCATAATAAGGAAAGAGAAAAGGGAGGGTCATGGACATGTAGGATCCACATTCAAAGCCTTTTTATACTTCAGGATCCATCGATATGTATGATTCATCTCCTGCTATACCCCTCACTATTGGTGGATTGTGGAGATCATCCACTCGGTATATGGTGGTCTCTAACCGGTCATTCAGTCACCCTCGCTTGTTCAAACTCCTCCGCCCCTGATAAACTGTATCCCACGTTTGTTGACAGTTCTACATATATCATCACCTTTATCGTGACGCGTACAACCTTTTTAATACATCCATCCATCCATCCATCCATCCATCCATCTTTGACCTATTCATCCATCCGTCTTCCTTCTTTGATCTTTCCATCCATCGTCTCTATACTCGGTAAAAAGCAAGCATGTCCAACAGACCATATATCTCCAGGTCGCCGTCACCTGAGCCCATGAGACCACGACCTCCCATGGAGCCGTCCTCCCACAGAACCTTTGCGGATCCTCGATCGAGATCGCCAGCTAGACCCTTTCCGGGTAGGAGAAGAGATGGGGGACATGGTCGCAGGGCTTCTTATTCCAGATCTAGATCCCGATCCTACTCCAGATCTCCTCCCCGCGGGAGATCTCCCCCTGGTGGGCCTCCTTACCGATCCAGGGGCAGAACCCTTTCCCGATCCTACTCGCCTTACTCTCGATCTAGGTCTCCATCCTACTCTCGCTCCCGGTCCCCATCTCCTCCACCTCCACAACGCACTCTTCTGGTTCAACACCTCACTCGAAACGTCACTGAAGCCCATCTCCACGAGATCTTTGGAGTATATGGGACATTGGAACGGGTATTTGTGCCCAAGGACCGCCGATCGGGCATGCATCGGGGAGAAGCCATCCTGGATTACGCAGAGGTAGCCGAGGCGGAAAAGGCCATTGCCCATATGCATGAGGGTCAATTGGATGGAGAGGTTTTGGCTGTATCTATTCTTCCCCCTCCTCCTCCCAGGTATTTGGGTCGTGGTAGACGACCATCTCCTGGCCCCGCCTTTGATCGTCGTCGTCGTCCCCCTTTTCACCCGTCTTATGGTCCTCGGGATCGGTCATACTCTCCTGATCGACCCCACTCTCGTGATGGCCGATCCTTCTCTCCCTCTGGTCGATCCTATCCTCGGAATGGACCCTACTCCCGTGGTCGGTCCTACTCTCGTGGTTCCCCATCTCCTGGTCCACGACGTAGTTTGAGCCCTAGGGCACCTCGACCCGGCTTTTGATCCTCACTGTATACGGTATAGACGTGGAGGAGAAAGATGATACCACACGCTCGCACAGCCCCATGGATAATACACACATCGTGGTACGATTCCTGTACCCTATATCTTTCATAAACAGTACATACATTCTCCTTCAAATGTCTCTCACACACACATCCCCGTAGACAGCTTCTGTAAGCATTAAAATGTACACTTGTGGCCACATCCAGTTGGACACTCTTGTTGTCCTGCTTGATTGAACCAGTGATGCATATGCTCTAGATGACCGCCATGGGAACAGCCTTGACACCAGACATAGAGGCCTTTGACGGTCTGGTGACAAATGGAGCAGGGATTAAGGAGCTTACGGCACCGTTCACACATCCAGTACCCGCCCCCGGCATTGGCAATAGGCTTAAAACAGTGATTGCATGTAGTGTAAATGGTGGTCTCCACATGCGTCTGCTCCCGAATCCGACGGATCTGGCAGGCCGAGGTGACGGCTGTAGCCACGCTCCAAAGACGGAATCGGCGGAGGAGGTCAATGTACCCGGAGATCCATTCCTCGGCGTACGTAGGAGCCCGGATTATTCTTCCCTCCAGGAGGAGAAGGAGCGTAGTGCACATTTGAACATTACCCTGCTCGGCATAGTAGGTCAGGACCTCATGTAGAAATCCCTCCCTTTCCTCTCGCTCTTCCACTTCCAACATGTCCTCTTCCTTTTCCTTCTCTTCAATGCTTCCCTGGCCCTTCTCCTTTTCGGTATCCTTCTCCTCCTCTTCGTTCTCATCTTCTTCCTCTTCATCATAAAGGCTTTGTATAATCCTCCAAGTCTGGGCCTCTCGGTACTGTCCGACCTTGGTGGCTGCCAAAGCATTGCGTTCACACGCCTCCCCGATCCCCTGAGTCACCTGATGGTGACCTTCCATGGGAAAATGGGGCTGGGGGACGGATCGGGGTCGGACCTGGTAGGTATAAGCAAGATGTCGAAAAATACTTTCATCAAACAAACCCATGTCCGCCACTCCTACTTGTTGTGCAATCCCCTGAGGCTGCTCCTGAAGACCATAAAATCTTTCCACGGGTGTTGCCCTTGGATGCAATGTCTTCCTCCCCATTCCTGGAAGGGTTGCCTTTTTACTTGGGGGCAGCGGTGGAGGTGGAGTAGGGGAGGTCATTCGATAGCTAATAGATGGTAGAGAATTCTGGGAGTTTAGATGGCGTTTCCCAGTTACCCTCCCTTCTCAGTCCCCCTTCCCAGCGCCCTCCTCTCAGAGTCCATACCTCTCAAAAGCCAAGGACTTCTCTCCAATGGCAAAGGCTACATCGCCTTGGGCATTAAAGGCAGCACACGTCGTATTCAACCAGTCCAGAGGACGGGAGAATTGGCCAGGAAAATCCCGCTCACTAATCCAAAAGCACTTGTCCCTCCCACAAGACCAGAGACTATTGGGTCCACGCCATATGAAGCAGGTAGTGGGAGCAGTATGTTGATCAATCGTGTACTTGGGGATAAATGGTCTCATCGTGTCCCAGACATGGATGCGAAGATCGGATTGCAGGGCACACGAGGCCAACTCATCCTCCCTCCCCGGTCTCCACCGGACCCTGACCACGGATTGAGCCGTCTGGATCTCCCTGGAGGCTTTTGGAGCATGCCCCACACTCTCATGGACATCCCATACCTTGATCAGCCGATCCTTACCTCCGGTCGCAATCATCTGGCCGTTGCTATGCCAATCAAGGGTCAGAGCTGCCTTGTAATGGGCGGCAATTTTTTTGAAAAAAGTTCGAGGTTTACGTAGATCCCAAAGCTGGACACATCCATCCTCGTAAGCAGCGGAGAAAGTATGTAGGGAGGAAGGAGAGAACTGAACATCCCGTACACTCTCGGACTTTCCATCCATGGTGAGCCGGGCTGACTTTCCTCGGCCATCTCGGAGATCCCATAACTTCACAGTTCCATCCAACGATGCACTCAGAAGAATGGCTGGGGAAGGGGAGGAGGGAGAGTTTGTGATGGAGGAAGCGGAGGCAGATGCGGAAGATGAAGCCCCCATCCCATCCCCATCTCCATTTTCGTCAGTTCCAGGTAAGGAGGAAGAGGAAAGGGGAGGGCCCTCTCCACTACCGCCCTTGCCCGGACGAATACCACAGGAAAGAGTGGCTAGCCGGCTTACTGCGCGGGAGTGCCCTTGCATCACCGCCTCCACCAGACGCTGCGAAGGACGATTCAAATCCCAAAGCACAATGGCTCCATTCGTCGCCGCTGTGACTACCCTTTGATCTGTGACTGGGATGCGGATGGAGGGGGGGGGGGATCAGTGGGCAGCATACACTGATCCACGCTAGCCTAGCTCTACCACCTACCCCAAACCACATCATTGGAAGCGTAGTTCAGGTTTGATCGACTACCACTACGCAGGTTGAGTCTCTCAGTAATCTTAGACTCCCCCACCCTGAGAATCTTGAGTACTATGAGTGAGAGCATGAGTTGGTCTCCTGGGCAAGAGGGATCCTCCAAACCCGCTTGAACCTTACCCTCACGTCCTGCCACAACAACACATTCTCCATTGGGCGAAGGGGATAGCGCGTTCAATGGGCCGTTCAGTACCCAAGACCGACCGGTTCCATAGGCATCTGTGCTGCTTGAGCTAACAGCACCCACTTCTCTCATGATGAAGAGTATGAGAGGGGGCAAACGGGATGGGGGGAGTAGAAAATGGCAAGTGGAGTGAAAAGGAGTGATGAGGAAAGAAACAACAGGGAGACTGGACATTGTGGGAGCTACCGGCGCTCTCATATCCCTATATGTGGATGATGGCGCGCGTATGCGTTCAATTGTCTTGCGGTCAGCACATCCCACCGATAGAGATACAGTGCTCTACAAAAGGGTATATCCACATGTGACATGGCCGTTGTAGGGTAAATGAATGTTTACTGCTGTCGTTACCAGACTTTAAAAATACGGATGCCGATTTATAGATTATTACATTTCCACAGATGATAGATAAGCATGATATGGTTTATCTGGCCTGAAACGCAACATCCAAGGCATGCTATGCTACAATGAGGATTATTTTTCTATAGCTGGATCAACATTCATGGAGCATTGTATCATCTGTTGGTTAATGTCTTCCAACAGGCTCATCCACGGCTTCAACCCGCTATTACGAGCAAAAGGCGGGAATCAAGGCTTGATGATATAAAAGGATCATCTCTAGACTGCTTGGTCAATTTCCATCACTTTTCTTACTTTTTTCATATATACCTTTCAATCATAATCTCTATTTTTCATAGTTCATCGGTCCTCTTTTCGTGTCAAGACTATCAACGCAACTATATGCACTGGGTCAACCAGCATTTCCCACCGAGATTAACCCTTATGCTTCAGCACCCCTTTTCATCGATAACCACCCCTGGCATGATAATGAGGGTACACTTGAATGTACTATACGGATGACCTCATGTCCTAGCCACACTTTCTTCCCTAAAGCCGGGTACGCTCGCTGGTACTCAAGGCACAAAGAGATATACTTCTCCTTCTTCATCCCATCCACCTTGCATGGGCTGCGCATTTTCAGAGATGAACGACATAGATGACATGCAGAGTCATTCTTAAATGCATGATTGGTCCTATAATCTAGCGCTACCCTGAATATATATTTTAACAACAGTAACAACGTACCACATGCTCACTGTGTTTCCCGCTCACAGCTTTGCAGCGAAAATGAGGGAAGGGCTCGTATGAACACATGGAGGGTGCGAAGTACAGCCCTTGAGAGGGACTGTGGCATCCTCTATCTTCCAGTGGTAAAGAACAGCTTTGGTGATCTTTTCTTTCTTCTTTTCTCTTTCTCTCTCTTGCTTTCTTCCCCACAATCCCTCTCTACACACATACACCCCTTCACATCAACTTTATCATGGCTTATCACGCAGGAGCTTACGGAATGGCCGGTGGGTATCAACAGGCTGGTGGGGTCTACGACGCAACCGCCGATACCAGAAGCTCCCTGTGGATGGGAGAGATTGAGGCACCATTAGACGAAACCTTTCTCACTACTCTTATCCCTACTCTGGTTACGGGGCCGGTAAGGGTAAAGATGATCCGGGATAGGAACACAGGAAACCTGGCCAACTACTGTTTCCTTGATTTTCGGGATCATGCCACGGCTGAAGCTGCTCTCACTTCCCTGAACGGGACCCTTATCCCCAATGCGGGAGGCAAGATCTTTCGGCTGAACTGGGCCAACGGAGGAAGTGGAGGGGGGGGAGGAGGAGGCAGCGGGGGAGGGGGAGGGGTAGCAGCACCACTAACTGGGGCGGTGGGGGCAGCAGCGGCTGCTTTGTCGGCCGCTGGAGGTATGGCAGCAGCTGCATTGGGTCCAGGTATGGCAGCTCCCCCTTCTAATTCCAATATTGGGCTGTACAACCAGGCCATCGTGGCTGCTCGGGCCAACATGCCCGGATCCGATCAGGAGTACTCGGTCTTTGTCGGAGATCTAGGCCCCGAGGTAACAGAAGAGATGCTCTTGGGCTTCTTTGTCCAGTACTTTGGCTCGGTGAAGGGTGTCAAGCTCCTCATGGATCCGGCTACCGGTCAGAGCAAGGGCTATGGCTTTGTCCGCTTCTATGATGAGTCTGATCAACAACGAGCCCTGTCCGAGATGCCCGGACAATACTGCGGATCCCGTGCCATTCGCGTATCCACGGCCACTCCTCGTCAAAAACCAGGTTTTGTTGGCGGGGGAGGGCCCGGAGCCGGTCAGGCATGGGGAGGAGGAGCTGGAGGCCAAGCATGGGGAGGAGCCGGAGGTCAGACTTGGGGGGCAGGAGCTGGGGGTCAGGCTTGGGGGGCAGGAGCTGGAGCAGGGGTCCAGGGGCAGATGGGGGCTAACCAAGGCATTGACCCTACCGGGGCCTCTGATCCAAAGCAAACCACCCTTTTTGTGGGCAATATTTACGGGGTAGATGGGGAGGACCAGCTTCGAAGCCACTTTGCCCCGTATGGCGAGATTGTCTCGATCAAGCTGTTGCCTGAAAGAGCCATTGCCTTTGTCGAGTACGCTAATCGAACCCAGGCAGAACAGGCCATGGCTGCCTTGAATGGCTCCCAAATTGGATCTCAATCTATCCGCCTTTCCTGGGGCCGAGGGTCTAATGGGCCTGCAATCGGTAGCCCTGCAACTGGGGGTGGGGGCGGTGCCTTTTCCCCTTCCGCTGGAGGGTCAGGTTTTCAAGGTGGGATGGCAGGTTCTCGGGGCGGCTTTGGCCGGGGTGCACCCTATTACTCAGGGGCTCGAACCTTCTCTAACGGCGGTGGACCAGGATTTAACCAGCAGCAAGGTCACTTCCCTCGGGGCGGTGGAGCTGGACCCGAAGCGATGAATGGACCCACAGGTCGGATGATGGGCGGAGGGACTCCTCCCATGCCTCCACGAGATCCTCGGGAGTGTGAATCGATCGACTCGGCCAACTCCCGCTTTATCAGGGAGCAGGAGAAGGACATGGCTTTTTTCGATTCGGTCCTTGGCATTTCTTGAGAATATCAGTACTGTCCTACTGTGAGTGACATTGTTGGTATCCGTGTTGTTAAAAGGTCATTTCATTGTTTCAATCATGGTGCATGCTGATCATTGCCTACAAGAAGACATTCATCTGGTGACTTTTTTTGTTCAGTGATTGCACTGACAATGCTATAGTCAGTGCTCAAATTTATTTATTTCCTACAATCCCCCTATCTCTCGTCAGTGGCCGATCGAGACCGATCTCGTCGCTTTTCCTTTTTTACGAGAAATGGACGTGTGCATGCCATATGGGGTCAATACTGATACGATATTACATGTCAGATCCTACAGGGCGATGCTTATAGTTGCACCACAGCCTTGACCTCATCTTTGTATACGCTCGGTCATGAGACATGGCCATTCAAGATCTATGTACTGGTGTGAGGAGTGGCGTGTGACATTGAGAATGACTTGATAATTGGTGTACGTGTGTGTATGTATGTGTGTGAAAGGTTACCCAAAATGAAACAGAGATAGAGGAGCACTATAAATAAAGAGGTTGACGTGTCGTCGATAAAGAATGATACTTTATCCATACAGCCCCCACTTTCCTTTCACTTGCGCCTACATTGATATTCATACCATGCCCGAGGAAAAGCAAGCATTCACCCCGTCCGTGCCAAAGGGTAAAGGAGCCGAAAGAGAAGTCCATTCGGCCTCTCCGGCCCCCGTGAGAAAAGGAAAATCTGGGGTGTACGCCAGTACAAGCACCCCATCTTACCCCCACTCTGTGGCTCATTTAGGCTTGGTAGGATTTGCAAAGGATTCGGCTCATACGTTGTCGAATTATGTTCGAGAACGAAGAAGGTCCTGGGATGGGGGAGGAAGGGTAGATGATCTTTCTTCTACAAGACAGGGGGAGATCATTCCATCCTCCTCACCTGTTGGACCCATTCGGCCGAAAAAACGACAAAACAGGATGGATGAAGCAGAGAGTAGGCTATTGAATAGGAAAGGGCGTAAGATACAGAATCGAACAAGGGATGATGAGTCCGGGGAGGAGGCTGAGCACAACTTTCCTCGTATTGCCTTTGACCAAGACTATCTTCGAGCACGTGAGGCCATGCTGACCCATCGACGGGGATCTCATCCTTTTACCCTTTTTGGTCATCCGATGGGGAGTGGAGATGAATTGGAGGGTAATGGAGAAGATAAAATCTTAAGGAATTGGAAGGGAGAAGGGGCCAAGGAAGAGAAGTGACCGGAGGGAAGAACTGGGTGTAAGACGGTCAAGAGAAACATGATGTGTTCATTTTATTTTGATTATATATTATTAGTATTGATAGAAATGGGAAAAAGGAGCATGCGCTAGGTCTAGCTGGACGCATATTGAAGATAAGGAGATGTATGAGCCAAGGGAGAGGAAAGAAGATGGGGTAGGCCCCAGGAGAAGAAGAGGATGGGGCCTAGGAGAAATAGAGATAGGATGACTGTAGGGGGCGGGGTGGTGTGAGTCAATGATGATGGCAGTCAGCTCGAGGATGAGACTCGTCTTCCCGTACCCAAAGCATGGGCCTTACATGGTCTTAATTTAGGAAACCTGGTAGATTCACCGGGATCTGGAAAGCCTAGAATGTTGGCCAGAGTATGGCACAAGATGGGGCCATAGAGGGATCCCGTGTAGATGAGGGAGGCGGCCTCGTAAAGACCAAAGACGTACGTGTAGGAGAACTGAAAGGCAGATCGGATGATGGCCGTTTTCAAGGCATCTGCCGTCCTCCCTCCCTGGACATAGGATTCCCGGGCATGGTGTAGATGGGCAAAGCCAAAAAAGAGCGGGGAGATGAGGATGAGGGTAAGGGGGCTCATCCCGGCTAGGGTCAGGGGAAGGAGGATGCAAGAGCGAAAGACCACCTCCTCCGTCACTGGCCCTACCACATACGTCCTCCATCCTGCTACGCTAGTCATGGTCTCCATAACGTCTTTTTTCCAGCAAAGATGTGGAAGATAAAGGAGCTCTAGGAGAATGGGTCCGGCAAAGAGGATGGCCATGACTCCTAGAGGGAGTAAGACACGATGAAGGAGATTGGACATATCCAAGTCCAGGCCCAGATGGGATAATATAGGCCAAGGATCCTCCTCCTGAGTTTGATGGATGATAAGTATGGGAGAGAGAAAGAGGGGGGGTCAAAGACGGAGAGAGTAGCTCTCCAGATCTCGTCTTACCGTGGCATGTATCCCCACGGCGGAAATAAGTACACTAGCCGCCCCAATAGACACACATGTCGATACGACTACACAAAGGATACGTCGACGGATTACCTCAGGATGCTCCCGGGAAAGACGAAGAAGCCTCGGGGAAAATAGGACATAAAAGGGAGCGACGTATCCAATGGCAAACACCATGGCCAACACCATGGCCGTGGTCGGGTCCAGTTGTGTAGTCCTGAACTTGGAGGATTGCGGGAGCATGCCTAGCAGATGTCGGTCTGGTGGAATGGACGATAATGGGGGAAACAAAGATGACTGAAAGAGCTTTCGCACAGGTCTTGATAGAGATCAAGGCAAGTCATATAAATCATGTACATGACGTGTGGGTACGAGGTGCTGTGTATATAGCATGCCCGATCTGTAGTGTGTGGTGTGTATGTGTGTATGTATGTATGTATGTATGTGTGTATGTATGGGTGAGCAGGATGGCTGAAGAAACGCGCCTATTTCTCTGCCAGTTCTCAGTGCATGTCAGGACTCGAGTTGTCCATAGACGAGGAGCATCATGAACAGAACATCTACCATTGCCAGGATGGTTCTTTCATAAAGAGCTGCAAGGTGACCTGAATAAACCAGAAAATGGATCATTCTTTCACACTTGGCTATCCATTGGTACTGAATCACTTTCTACAGTAGAAGGGCTGGGGGGATGCACCTCGTCGATCATACTCGGACTTATCCTCGCCTCCCTAAGAAGACGACGGAGAGTCGCTTGGGGTGATGGCCGGGGCAAGAGAAACCGATTCTGAGATGAGGCCGTACTTTTTAGAGAGTTTCATGAACCGATCATACAGGTACGTTTCACTCTAGAGTGAGAAGGGATGAGTGTCAAGGATATACTCGTAGACTCGGTCTCTTCCCCTACAACTTTGTCGCATACCTCAAAGCTGTCGAAAACTTCCCGATGAGCATACCAAGCATGGGCAAAGAGACGGTACAACCGACGGGAAATGGATTGAAAGTGCTTGAGGGAGGAAGGTTGGATGGAGAGTCTTGAGGGAGGAGGAGAGTGTGGGATACTATGTGAGGATACACGATCTCTACACGCCGCTTCAAAAAAGAGCCTACCGGCTTGGAAAATATTTGTTGCTGTTTAGGAGCGAGGTAGCTCCATCCAACGTATGAAGGGTATAGTCAATGGCACAGCACTAGAAGCACGATGGTGTGGAGAGGAGGGAATGAGCGATCAGAGGGCTCATGGGCCCGATTTTCCTCCTAATTTCACGCGAATCCCACGGGGACTTACGGGCTGAGGGTGGGAATGAGCAGCACAGAGGTAAATCCAATCTCCTGCTTTCATCTCTGGACATGTATGGACCGTGCACTCGGGCACCAACTGGACCACCAGACAGTGGAGCTCTTGACACACAGCCCGAAGATGTTCATACTGCCACACCTCTGGATCCTGATCTTCAGGGAGCTGGATATGCCTTTCCACACCAGAAGGATCGGTGCGGACGAGCTCCTGCAAATATTCTTGCAGGGCAAAAGGCGAATCCAGCTCCGAGAAGGACTGTTCGGGCCAGCTGTACAGATCCTGTCCCTGTGTCCCCACACGATTCCGACGGAGGGGCCTTTCCTGCA
Source organism: Piptocephalis cylindrospora (assembly GCA_003614145.1). Classification (NCBI taxonomy): domain Eukaryota; kingdom Fungi; phylum Zoopagomycota; class Zoopagomycetes; order Zoopagales; family Piptocephalidaceae; genus Piptocephalis; species Piptocephalis cylindrospora. The sequence continues at coordinate 20,911 of KZ987810.1, forward strand.
GGAGGGTTTCCTGAGTATCTGGTGTATTTGTTGTGGACGCAGCTGTGGTGGTCATCTGGGACGGTGGAGGGGGGGGGGGGGGGGGGGGGGGGGGGGGGGGGGGGGGGGTGTGTTGGGCGGGGGGGCCGGGGTGGGTTTGTGCGT
>KZ987811.1:0-21032 GCA_003614145.1 Piptocephalis cylindrospora
AGAAGAAAGGGTAGAGGAAGGGCCAGGATGATGCATGTCGTAAGGGATCGCCTGGAAAAGAGCAGTGCGGCCTTGGATGCTATCGTATGCGTCCCACAAGCCAATCACTAACCGTATAGGAGAGATTGGGCGTTGGTGAAAAAAAGATCATGACTATAAGGGCCAGTGGCTCAGCGGGGATGAACCCCCTGGATTTTGCCCGTTATTGAGAGTAGGTGTCACACAGGTTGTAGATTCGAATCCGTCCTGTGCATCGACGATTTTTAGAAGGGAAGTCACCAGCTCAAGAGCGCGTTACTCACTGGGATGGGTAAAGTGGGTGGACCGGTGATGGCTAGACATGCTAATGCCGTTGCATTTGGCCTCTCTTTTCTTAACGAACGGCATGCTCCTTAACGCTCTACACTCTACAGGACTAATGAGGTCAAGGTCATTGATGCGTATTACTGGACGCGCTAGAGGCGGGCCGTGGCCACCAGAGTTTCCTAGCTCTAGCCCTAGATCGTGTCGACCCGTATCTATGGCCCCCGCAGGATCGTTGAACCGAAGCCCACCCCCTTTAGAAAAAGTCAACAAGGGTAAGTAGGAGGGAAAATAACACGTAACAGCCAGTTCCCTGTTCTATAGCGATGATTATGATGATCAAACCCTCTTGCTCGCCATGACCTCCCTTTAGTCTACGTGGCCATGTCGGGTGGAGTGGATTCGACTGTGTGTGCTGCCTTACTCAAGAAGCAGGTAAGTGCACCATTGAATTGAAGCATGGGTTGATCCTCAATTCTGTATGATGGTCTATTGGGGGAGGAGCGCATCCTTGTCTCTTGACCTGCTGTATTATATCTTCCTTCCTTCCTAGGGATACCCTGTTGAGGGAGTGTACATGCGTAATTGGGATGCCAACGATGAGATGGGGGTTTGCCCTGGAGAATCCGAATGGAGACAAGTCCAGGATATTTGCTATCGACTCAATATGCCTTGTTTCAAGGTAAGCAAATGCTTGACAGGCGGACTGAGTACACCCGAGTCAAGGAACATCATTCCTTATTCAGGACGAAGGAGAACCATACCTACCCATCCCCCAGTCCTTTCCACGGTGAAGATGATTACTTACATTTCTCTCCACGAATCAGGTGGACTTGGTGAAGGAATACTGGCATCAAGTGTTCATCCGGGGATTAGAGGCGTTCAGTCGGGGGGAGACACCGAATATGGATGTGGCATGTAACCGGGAGATCAAATTGGGTGTACTTTTTGAGCAATTGTCCCTCCACGTCCCCACCGCGGATCCGAGACGGTCTTATCTGGTGACCGGTCATTATGCTCGGACCCTTCAGGGCCCCCAAGGGGATTATCGGCTCTTACAGGGCTTGGACCCAAGCAAGGATCAAAGTTACTACCTATGCCAGGTCCCGCAAAAAGCGCTGGCCCATACCCTTTTCCCCTTGGGGCATCTGTACAAATCCCAAGTCAAGGAGCTGGCTCGAGAGATGGGCTTTGTTGATGTAGCTGCGCAAAAAGAGAGTATGGGCATTTGCTTTATCGGGAAACGACGCGATTTTAAAGACTTTCTAGGTAAGTACGGTGGCTGATGGAGGTTCGTGTTGTTTTTCGAGGGATATCTTTAGTTGTTGTTGTTGTCGAAGGATACGCTTTGTGAATCTTACTCTTTTCTCCACTAGCCGGATACATTGACGATCGGCCCGGGGACATCATTGCCCCTGATGGACGCGTGTTGGGTAAGATGGATGGAAGGCTGGGAATGGTCTTTTCGGGAAAATAATTTGCGCTCCCAACTGACGATGTTTCGTCTCTTCCTCAGGCCAACACAGTGGGATTCACACACGTACGATCGGACAGAGCGTCCGATTGACCATTGATTCGACCAAATGGATTGTTGCGCATAAGGATATTGAGCGTAATGTCCTAAGGGTAGTGGCAGGCCCGAATCACCCAGCTTTGTACAAGACCATAGTGAATGTCCGAGACGTTCACTGGGTATCTGGGATGGGCCCAGTGCGCTCTCCTGGCAAGCTGCTAAGAGCACAATGTCGATATCACCAAGTCATGAGCGCATGCCGTGTCACTTTTCATCCAGAGACGTCTAGTGCTATCCAAGTGGAGTTTGTCCATCCTCAGCGTGGCCCAACGCCAGGACAGGTAACCCTTGATGATATTGTATGAGCTTGCTTCTCATCCCGCCTCACTCACCCTGTCACTCATACCGATTAGGTCCTGGCTATCTATGACGGAGAGATGTGTCTCGGTGGAGGAGTGATTTGTTGAAGTGACTTTATTTTACGCGGCGTAATTAAGATGTCATGATCTACGTTTTTTTTTTGAATAGATCATACCTCATTGACTGTCCATTCAGGCTCGTGTTATTGTCGTGAATAGAGAATTGGAGTATTCACCAAAGAGTGGTGATGTCCAAGTGCGTCATACTTATTCCACTTGATCATAATCATCCTCCTTTTTTAGCTATTTATGCTAGAAAAAGAAGGTCAATATATCCGATGGGCCCTGAACCCAGGATAACTCGATGGGAATGCCTGTGCAGAAACACCCGGAAAATCATGACAGCGCACACACACATCTGCAACAGGAAATTATATTGAGGCTATTTCTGGCGCTCTTAGGATGCCCATTTGTGCATCAAGCATAGGGCCCCTGGTTCCAGGCTTCCCCTTTGGCTTCCCTCTCTACTCATCCCTTCTCTTGATCCCCCCATCCGACACATTCACACACGTCACCATCCCATCCAAGGGGAAATGAGGATCCCCACAGTGTGATCTCTCAGGGAGAGTGTGAACTTGAAAGGGATCGGATCGTGGGGATCCTGTTGGGGTGGTCCAACTCCGCTAATGTAGCGCGTACACCACTACCATATAGGCAAGACACGTCTGGCTCTGCTGCTGCCATGGCTATTACTGGAACACTCCATCTGTCCTTCCTAAGTGCAGCATTTGTCTAGAATTTATTTAGGACCACTCATGATCCTGTGTCTCTCTTTCTCTCTTGCTTGATGGTATCGGTTGAAAGATAGGCGATGTTGCTGAGTTTGGAGAGGAACTACGTTGCAGCCTCGCACACCTGCCCGCTATGTCCTAGAAGGAGAACAAAGAGCGATGGTCCATGCGGAGCGGATTAATGACTTTATTAACGGCGGCACACGCATGCAGTGATATCTGCAAACCATCCCTTCAAAGGGACGCCTGAGTATCCAAAGTGCTGGGTGGGTCAGCATGAGCTTCCCCTCCCCCCCGATAATTAGGCGTGGTAAGTCATCCACGACCGCAGGAAGAGATAAGGATGATTTGATTCGATGGATGGGAGAACGACACATCACTCCTCATTCACTCTGTGGAATCGACGGGCGACTTGACCCCTTCCTGGCTTCTGGCCGACAGCTCCATCCACATGCCACAAAGACGTGGCTTGGCGTAACAGCATGTGGTATGGACCAAGACGAAGGGAAAATGGTGATGGGAACGAAGCTAAGCTACTGGTGACGGTATGGCTGTACCAGAGTGACAAGTGTGTGTTGGCGATGTGGCCAGCATGGCAAAGGATGACGCGCCCGACCACCGGCCGAGCTCACTCCGCCGCCTCTTCACTATATAAGCTTCCATCCCTTTCGCCATTATCCCCCTCCCCCCTCCCTTCCCCACCTTTCTCACCTCGCATCACCCTCTTCTCTCTCTCTCTCTCTCTCTTTTCTGATACCTTTTCCCAATCCGTTCCTACTCTCTCTCCGTACCCCCCTTATCCCTCTCACAATCTCTTACCTGACTCTTCCCTTATCCTCTGTCGTATCGCCCCTTTTCCCTCTCCCCTTCTAAGCCCATACCTAGCGAGATGACCGAGGAAAACCCCGGCCGTATCCCCTCCCCGCCCCCGGCCGAAACCTTTGAGAAGAGTGTCAAGGACAAGGTCAATGATGCCAAAGAAAGCCTTAACACCACGGAGGCCCCCATCCATGCATTTGACCCTTCTCTGCCCCCAGACCAAAAGGCCCAAGCCATTCTAAATGCATCTAACAACGAGGGCCTTAAGGCCCCCGTCTTCTCTCCGAGAGATGAATTGGACAAGAGCAATAGGATGGAACCTCCCGCCAAGACTACTGATGGAGCTGCTGCTGCTCAAGCCGCTGCCGCGTTTCGTGAGGGAGGCAATACCATGAAGGATACCCCACCAGCCTCTTCCGGCTCCGCTTCGAGTAAGCCATCTCACAGTAGCTTCCAACAGGCCGCGCACCAGGTTACTTCCGAGTCCAATGTTGTCTCCGCCCTTCATCAAGAGAGTGCCCCCGCTGATCCTGCCACCCTGGCCAAGGAACAGGAAACCGTTCAAGGTATCAAGACCTACATCGGTTGGCAGGAGGTGGGGGATGAGCCAAAGGACTTTGTTGAGAAGCACCTTTCTGAAGCCTATTACGGCAAGAGCATCTTCAATGCCCTCTCTGTCCTCATCGTTGGCTTCCTCAGTTGGTTCATTACCCGTATCGGCCTTGGATTTGGCTGGTGCATTATCCTGTGGTCCGTTGTCGGTATGTAAGGGATTTTAGGGCTGTGCCAAATCGCCTCTTTATCTGCACCCAGAACTATTACTCACGCTTATCTCTGATTTTTTTTTCTCCCTCTCCACCTTTAGTGGTCTATCACAACACGTCGGTAAAGCGCTTTAAGCGTGCCGTCAAGGATGACCTTGTCCGTGAGCTGGCTGTTCCCAGGCTCGAGGCCGACACTGAAAGTGTCGAGTGGATGAACTCCTTTCTCTCCCGTTTCTGGCTCATCTATGAACCCGTTCTCTCCGCTACCATTGTCGCCTCGGTCGACTCGGTCCTCATGGACTCCACCCCATCCTTTCTCGATTCCCTTCGTCTCACCACATTTACCTTGGGGAGTAAGGCTCCACGTATTGAGGAAATTCGCACCTATCCCAATACCGACCAGGATATCATCATGATGGACTGGCGTCTTTCTTTTGTTCCCGCCGCCGATGAGGAGCTCACGGCCAAGCAAAAGGCTAGCAAAGTTAACCCCAAGATTGTTCTGACCGTTCGCGTGGGCAAGGGTTTTGTCGGCGCCGGTATCCCCATCCTTCTGGAGGATATTGTCTTCAAAGGGCAGATGCGCATTCGTATCAAACTCATGAACTCCTTCCCCCACGTCCAAATCGTCGACCTTTCCTTCCTCGAGCCCCCCGTCATCGATTATGTTCTCAAGCCTATTGGGGGGGAGACCATGGGGTTTGATATCGCCCATATCCCTGGACTTGCCCCTTATATCCGTGATACCATTCATTCAAACTTGGCCCCCATGATGTACGATCCCAATGTCTTTACCTTGGATGTAGCTGGCATGATGAATGCTTCCGGGGCGGATGCTGGTAAGTCGATTGATTTCCCGTGTATCATTAGCCATGCGTCTCTCTATATGCGTAGGCAAAGTCTAGTTCACTCACCCATCTACCCATCCTTCCCTCTCTTCCACTAGATTCGGCTTGTGGTGTCATTAAGCTCACCCTTCAATCTGCCTCATCCTTGAAGCATGGAGATTTGCTCGGAACACCCGATCCCTATGTCCGTTTCCGTATTGGGGGTCGCGCTGAGCTTGGTAGGACCGAAACCCAGGAGAATACGGTTAATCCCATCTGGAATGAGACCTTTTTCCTTCTTGTCAAAAACCTTGACGAGAAAATGACTCTGGAAATCATGGATTGGAATAACATGAAGAAGGACTCTCATATGGGCAATGTGGAATTCGACCTGGCCGCCCTTCAGAATGAACCTGAGCTGGAGGATTACTCCGCCCCTGTCTACAAGGAGGGTAAGACTGATCCTCTGGGTAGCCTCAAGATGACTGCCATCTACTCTCCCGTCGTTCCCCCCATCAAGGAGGAAGATGGAACGGAGAAGCCCGTTGAATCCAATATCGGTATCCTCCGCATCACCCTTAACCAGGCCAAGGAGCTGGATACCTCCGTCAGTATGGTGGGTCAACTCAGTCCCTATGGCCTGATCCGCGTCAATGGGAAACAGGTGAAGAAAACCCGTATTCTCAAGCGTCACAACACCCCAGTATGGGAAGAGTCTATTGAGGTCTTTGTCTCTGACCTCAAGTCCACCCGTGTTGCCTTGGACCTCAAGGATGATCGTGATCTGGCCCAGGACCCTCTCCTCGGATCCTGGAGGTACAAGGCCACCGAGGTCATTGCTCGATCCTCCAAGGCCCAGGACTGGTATTCGTTGGCCGAGACCCGGAAGGGCGGTAAGGTTCGCGTCAATGCTGTCTGGAGGCCCATCCTTATGGACGCTGCTCATGCTGGGACCCTCTCTCCCGTTGTCGGTGTCGTCCGTCTTCACCTTATCGAGGGTGTCCGTCTCCACAACACTGAGACCACCGGTACCGCTGACCCCTACATCCGTGTTATGGTGGGTTCCCAGATGCGTGGTAAGACCCGTGTTATCGACGCTGATCTGAACCCCAAGTGGGATGAGGTCCTTTACCTTCCTGTTCATGGTCATTCCGAGGCCTTTGTTCTTCAGGCCATGGACTGGAATAGTCACATCAAGGATAAGATTATCGGCGATTCTGTCCTACAGGTCGCCAGCCTGGTGGAGAAGGTCACCGAGGATGTTGCTGATTCTGCCAAACTTACGGAGACCCCAGAGGGAGAGGAGGCGGAAGTCAAGGTGCCCGAGGGTACCAATGAGGTGGGGAAGAAGGTGGTCCGGTACATCTCCAAGGGTATCACCGATCTGTAAGTCATTGGTTTTTTTGTTTGAAAAGAGATGGCTTATATTGAGTGGTATCGGTGATATTCTTCAATTTTTCCATCTAATTCCTTTCCCTTTTCCTCCTCTCAATAGGTGGTCTCCTCTTACCCTTCAAGGTGGGAAGAACCGTGGAAACTTGCATTATACCGCCCAGTTTTTCCCCTTGGAGGATCTACCTGAAAAGGTTAAGATTGACAAGGAAGATAACAGTAAGAATGCCACTACCACCGTCACTGATAATGGGTCTCCCTCCCAGCCTGAGCCCTCCACCTCCGTGGACTGGGCTTCATACCCATCTGGGGTTCTTCAAATGACTATCCACGAGGCCCGTGGATTCCGTAAGCCCTTTAAGGCATTTACTGAAGTCTTGGTTAACAGGAATGATAATGCTCCGGCTCATCGGACTAAGGTCTTAAAGAAAACTGTACGTCCCCGGTGGGATGAAGCTTGCGAGGTGTTCATCAAAGAGACCGATGTTGGTCTTGTCACATTCCTCATTCGTCATGGTGGAGGGAGTGACGAGGCGGATCTTCGGGACACAGATACCTCCCCAATCCTTGGGCGATGTGAACTCCGTGTCATTGACCTTCTTCGTCAGATGAACGCCAAAAAACTGGCCAATGCCACCAGCACTTCCGAGGAGCAGGAAGAGGAAGCGGATAATACCATGGACCAAGGCGCATGGTTTCCCTTTGATGTGTCCTCGGCTAAGGGCTCTGCCAATCCTGCCACCACTCTCACCACCACCACCACCGACAATTCCCTGGGTGGGGCCGCAGAGGGTTCTACCGCAGAGATCCGGTGTTCTTTCAAGTTCAGCCCTGTTGCTGTCAAGATTGACTTTTCCGAATCTTACCTGGATCAAGGTACCTTGGACTTTGAAGTGGTGAGCGGGAAAGATCTTCCGGCTGTAGATTCCTCGGGCACCAGCGATCCTTATGTCATCGTTACGCTCGAAGAGGAGAAGGTCTTCAAGACCAAGACCATCAAGAAGAACCTTAACCCTACCTTCAAAGAGGCAGGACCTACCCTTAGCATTATCTCCAGGACCCGGGCTCACTTTGAGTTGGATGTGTATGACTGGAATAAGGTGGAGAAGAATGAGCGTCTAGGTAAGGGACTGGTCGACCTTGTCTCCTTAGAGCCCATGCAGTCTCAGACTGTTGATGTGGCCCTGGGTCCTCGAGGCGGGATCATCACCCTTCGCTGCACCTTCCGCCCAGCCTTCCTTTCGGGTCTGGGACCCAAGAGTACCACCATCCTTCAGTCATTTGGGACTACGGCCCTCAACGTGGTGAATCCTATCAATGGTGCCAAGCAGATTGGCGGAGTGGGTAAGACCGTGGTGGGTGGAGTAGCAGGTGGAGTCATGGGTGGGGTTCGGGGGGTTACTGGTATCTTTGGGAGGAAGAAGGGGCATGACAAGCATGAAGCTGCTGCCGAAGAGACCCCGAGTCCTACCCCGGCCATCCAGGTACATGGAAGCAATGTGGTGAGTGAGGCAGATACCCAGACCCGATCGATCGAGTCGAACCCGGCCAACATGGGAGCGGTGACGGCCAGCGGACAGGTGATTGGGGAGGATACGGCGGTGAATACTGCCGGCAATGGCCTGGATCACTCGGTCCATGATACCTCCACCCCCTCCTCCACCTTAACTAGCCGTAGTGGGTCCGGGGGTGCAGCTATAATGGGCCATCAAAGCAACATGTCCATTGATAGTATGATCCCTCCCTCTGAGGTGCCCGGGAGTGGTAATGCCGCAGGCTTCCTCACCCTCCACATTCTTGGGGCCAAGGACCTCCTGGCAGCTGACCGGGGGGGCACGAGCGACCCGTACATTAAGGTCATCATGCAGTCCCCTGGAGGGAATGGCAAAGGTCACACTGTACACAAGACCCGTGTGATCAAGAAAACCCTAGAGCCTGAGTGGTCTAACGAGACCGTCACCGTACCCATCAATGCGGAGACCCCGGTGATCCGTCTCTCCGTTAAGGATCATAACACCCTAGGTGGGGATAAGGACATTGGAGATTACGATCTTCGGGTCGTGGAGGAGCTTGGCCTTAATGAGCAAGCCGTCATGGGCCCCGTGAACAAGGAGCTGTGGACGAGTCCTGGAGCCCTGGCCTCTGGAGGTCGGGGACAACTTCACCTTCGTCTAGAATGGGCCCATGAGTCCGTGCACCCCTCAGGAGGCGGGGATGATGGGAAGAGGCGGAGTGGCGGTGGGCTGTTTGGCGGTCTGAAGAAAAAGACCAGCGGAACCTCCGGTTGAGTCGAGGCCTCCCCGGATTGGTTATCTGATCGACCGGGGACATTCAAAGATGCAGGGAGGGAGAAGGGGGGAGGCAGTCTGGGTCGAAGAAGTTTTTCCCTGATGGGCAGCCTAGGGAGGAGACGGGGACATGGCGTCGCCGCCTCCACTCAATCGGATGATTCTCAAAAGGGTAGAGGTGGCGCCGGACGAAAGCGCTGGAGGACCTTTGTATGCCTCTGAACCTAGCAGGGAAGGTAGGAAAGGGATGAAGAAGAAATTTCAGGATGCGCTGTTTTCTGCTAATGAACTGCATGTTTTTTGCTGCTTTTGACCTTATTGCCTTATTGATGGAAGATGGGAAGGGAAAGGTTCCTTAGGATTAGGATGGATGGATGGATGTATATTCAATGAAAAGCATGAGCCTAGGGCGGCCTTGGAGGATGTTGACCAAGCCCAGCTGCTCTTGCTTCAAGTGGATCATGGTGAGTCACCATTAGCTGGTTGGCTCTGCCTGCACATCAAATGGATCGATAATCCCGACGCGATTTGACGTGTCAACGACCCTCAGCAACAAAAGAGCCATTACTTTGGCGGCTTCGCTTTATCCTGCCTCCCTACCATTTTCCTTCGTTTTTTGCCCAATTCAACCCTCTTGTGCTTCAGTCCCCATGTCATCCATTGACAAACTCTCGATCCAAGGGATCCGGTCCTTTGATAGCCATTCTAGGGCTATTGTCCAGTTCTACACACCACTAACACTAATTGTTGGGCATAATGGCGCGGGAAAGACTACGATCATCGAGGCTCTCAAGTATGCTACCACTGGCGACCTCCCACCCAACTCTCGAAACGGGGCCTTTATTTTTGACCCTAAGCTGGCAGGCGAGTCTGAAGTCCTGGCCCAGGTAAAGCTCAAGTTCCACAACGTTAACGGCCGACAAATGGTCGTAACCCGCTCAATCCAATTGACTAAACAACGGACCAAGGTGTCCCAGAAGACTCTGGAATCCCTATTACACGCCAAGGACCCAGAGACTGGGGAGCATGTGAGTATCAGCAGCCGGTGCGCCGATCTGGATCAAGCCCTCCCCCTACAACTAGGCGTATCCAAAGCCGTTCTGGATAATGTCATATTTTGCCACCAGGAGGAGTCCAATTGGCCCCTCTCTGAGCCATCGATCCTCAAGAAAAAATTTGACGAGATTTTTGCCGCTACCCGGTACACCAAGGCTCTGGATAACATTAAAACCCTGCGCAAGGAGGCTACTGTGGAGATGCGTCTGAATGATCAGCAGCGTGAGTTCCTTCGTGTTAATCGACGCAAGGCCCGTAAGGTGGGTGATGGAGAGGGAGAGTAATATTTCCCTCGATGTTATTCTATGTTAATGGGGACGGCCTAACCCTGACCCTATGATGGGCATTGACTATAACGGAATAGGTTCGGGCAGAGGCCAAAGCTGCACAGAAACGCGTTGATGAGGCCACAGATAAAGTTCAGCAGTTGGATGATCTTTCTACTAATGTTTCTGAAAAACTCCAGAAACATACTCAGAGCATGTCTCGCCTAGTTCAGGCTGAGGGCCGAGTCCAAGGGGCTGCACGGGAGGTGGAGATGATTCAAAGATCCATGGAGGATATGGCTGGGACCTTCCAGGAGTATTCTGGTAAAAGTGTCCAATAAAACTGTGGATGGAGCAAACGAAGCTGATATATCCCTCCTTATAGAGCCCCAAGAAGTCCTGGAAGAGATGCTTCAGGATCAAGAGGCCATAAAGACGAAGAGGGGACTGAAGAGGGAAGAAATGGCTAGGCAGGCCATACAGACCAAGGATGAAGCGTCAGTGGTGCGAAACCATCTGGATGCATCTTTGGCACAGAGGGGAAAGCTGACTTTTGAAGTGGAGGAGTTGGTGCGGCGGGAGGAGAAGAGATCCAATTTGATTATACAGGCCTCCGCTGATCTTGGCTTGGACGTCATGAACCTCAACGACACGGGAAAGTGTATGGGTTTTCTCAATAACTTACATGACACTAGGTCTGAGACCCTGCGTTCCCAGGAGCATGAACATGAGGAGGACCTTGCTGAAAGGAGAAGAGAGCTGGACGATCTCAAGTCTCAGAAATCCCGGGTGGCTGGTCAAATTCATCAACTCCAGGAGCAGTCCCAAGGTGTTGCACGTACCATGAAGGGTCTTGAGGCCGATCTACTTCAACTTCCCGATAGAGCCAAGGAGGTGAAAGCTCTGCAGGAACAGTTATTACCGGAAAGAGAGAGGCTAGGTGAGCTCTATAAGGAGTTGCATTTACTCATGGATGAGGATCGACATAAGGAAGTGGAAGATGCCATTGCCATGGCCGATCAAGAAGTTGGTCAGATCGAAGAAAAACTTCGAGCCTGCACGGCCAACTCAGAGACCCGAGCTAGGTACTCCATGAAGCAAGACACACTTGAAAAAGCCGTTTTGGTGCAGGATGAACTGTTAGTGCTCTTTGTGGTGAACGAGAAGGGAAGTGAGGCTAGGATTGGATCGTCAACTCATGTGACCATCGTCCATCCTTATTATCTAGGCTTTCCAAGCTATGTACGTTCATGGAATTGGATAAGAATGACCCGCAAGCGAAGCCATCGACTCTGTGTAGCACGATTGAAAGACTTGTTCAGTAATATTTTTTTCCTTGATTTAATCTATTCCACTCCTCACTGTCATTTCCTCTCCTGTAGGGAAAAGGATCAACGGCTAGGAAATCTGAAGAAAGAGCTGGAAATCACTGCCGATCAACTTTACTCTATCCAGGGGAGACACAAGGCGGCTGAGGAGGCGCTTGAAGATAGGATGGAATCTCTTCGTACTGATGAAACCGACTATAAAGAAACGATGGAAGGAATGGTCATACCCTTACCAGAGGCTTTAGCGGATACGAAAAAAGAAGTAGCCGAGTGGTCCGAGTAAGTCGAGAAAAGTGAACTGTATTCTCATAAAATAAGAAAAACACTTTTTTTTAGCACTCACCCTATCCCTATTTGTGTAGGTCCCTCACGGAGATTCGAACCTCAGAGATGATGTATAGCAAGTTTATGAAGCGAGCCCGCGAATCTCATGGATGCCCCCTTTGTGTACGACCCTTTCGCCATCGAGGAGAACATGGGGATGGAGACGAGGAGAGCGATGCGAGTGATGCGGACGAAGAGGAGCAATTTATGATTATGGTGCGTTCTTCACGGCGCGAGAGGGAAGAGTGAATCCAAAAGAGATATGGCTCATCTATTCCGGCATCAATAGTTAAAGAAATCCTGCGAAAAGATTCCTGGAGCGATGCACGAGGCCAAGACGCAATTGGAGTTGGCTGAAACTAAGCTGGCACGCCTGACCGAGGCTCAGCCAGTGTGGGAGAGGCTAGTTCGGGCCCGGGATCGGGACATTCCTCAAGCCCAAGCTAGGAAAAAGGCCCTAGAGGAGGAAATGAGCCCATTAATGGATAATCGAGATCGACTGGTACAGGAGAAAACCACGGAGGAAAGGAACATGGGACAGCTCAAAGCTCTTCAGGGAACAGGGAAGGAGCTTCTTGGGTCTGCAGAGGAGGTGAGTGCTTTACAGCATGAGGTCGTAACCCTACAGGGGATGCTTCAGACCGCCGAGGGCGCGGAACTCACCAAGACTATGGAGGATTTGAGGAGGAGGCTCGCCAAGGCCCAGGGCGAAAAGTCGAATCACATAACAAGTAAGAGAGCTCTTGAGGCCGACGGACGGAGAAAGGTACAGGAGGTATCGGAGACAGAGAGATGTGTGCGCGAGAAGGAAGGAGAAGTCCAGAAGCTTGAAGCACTAGTAGCAGAACGGAAAAGGAAGCTTCAGGGCTTATCGGATGCTCAGGATCAAGGAAGGAAGATTGGTGCGGTGCTGGCGGAGCAGGAATTGGAGATGCAGTCCCAAGGGTGCGATGCGCGAATCACGGTTGTTGAAGAGGCTATTCAAAGATCCAGGGATATTTGGGCAAAGCAACGGAAGGAGGGTCTGAAGAGTATTGAACAGGTCAAATCTTGGATCGATCGGCTGCAAGGGTTGCTGACGACATCTGTAGATCTAGAGAATGGTCGAGATCGTCTGGAGCAGATCGAAAAACAAGTTCAGTCTCTGCACCAGGAAGCTGAAAAGGCGGAGACTCGAATGGCTCAGGAGGCTGAGGAGATAGCCTCCTTGGAGAGAGAAGAGATGGGATCCCGGGAAAGAGAACGAAATATTCGGGACACCTTACGATGGAGGGACCTGCGTAAGCAGTTACAAGGAGCACGAGACCATTATGGCGAGATGGTGAAAGCAATGGGGACGACGGATCGTTCTGGCTGTCAAAAAGAGATGGAAGAGCTTCAAGCTCGACAACAAGACTTGATGACACAACGAGCTGGTCTCCTTGGGGAGATGAAGCAGCTAGAGGATCAAGTAGCCCGACTTACCCGGGATCTCGAAGGGGAGTACCGGGATGTAGATGGAAAGTACCGACGCCATCTAATTAAATCTAGGGTAAAGGTTGCGGAGGGGGGGATGGTGCTATGGTGCCATGGACTCTAATGCATCTATCCCTTGTGCGTGCGGGGAGAGAATAGGTTCGTCAATCTGCTGCTGCAGATTTGGACAAGTATGCTCTTGCTTTGGAAAAGTAGGTTTTGATGGCTTCTTTACGTGGGTCTTCCTCCATTCTCTGACACCTGAAGCTCCTCTCCCCGACCCCTCTTTCCCGCAGATCAATCATGAAGTATCATTCGTTAAAAATGGAAGAGATCAACAAGGTGATCCGAGAACTTTGGGTCAACACCTACCAAGGGAGTGGTAAGTGCCCTGAGGTGTGGATAGATGTCCGCTGCGGCAAGTATTAATATTATACCCTTTCTAAATAGACATCGATACAATTGAAATTCGGTCCGAATCAGACAAGCCCAAAACTGGAGGCTCTTCTCTGACCCGATCGTACAATTATCGAGTCGTGATGATTCGGGGAGAAACGGAGCTGGATCTACGAGGAAGGTGCAGCGCGGGGCAAAGGGTACTGACATCACTCATTGTCCGACTGGCACTCGCCGAGTCCTTTTGCGTGCAATGCGGAGTCCTTGCCCTGGATGAACCAACAACAAACCTAGATCGGGATAACATCGCCTCTCTGGCCGGATCCCTCGTCCAGATCATTCAGCACCGACGTCAACAGCGGAACTTTCAATTGATCATCATTACGCACGATGAGGAATTTATGCGACTTCTCGGTCGGTCCGACTATGCTGATTACTACTGGAGAGTCTCCAAGAATTCACGGTAAGATTTTTCTGGCTCTTCAGAATGCTTCTTCTACTCTCTCACGAAACGAATCTCTTCCAATACCAAATGATAGGCAAATGTCCATTTTGGAAAGATATGATGTGCGAACCGAGTACTGAGGGAGTGTGGGCGAGAAGGGGAACGCGAAAGACAAATATAACGGCATGGGAGACGAAAGGGGGAAAGATGTATCTATATACGATGATGACAGCACATTCTTTGGTGCTATACATAAAATAAAAAAAAGAAGAGCGTAGAAGGGGATGGAGATGAGACTAGAAAAGGACGGGCCTGGGGGTACGAGGGATGGTAGGAGTGTGGAAGCTTGGGGTGGGGGCAGGATGATTCATCTCTTCCTCCTCCTCTTCCTCCTCCTCATCATCCGACACGACCATACGGAAGACGGGGGAAGGAGTGGACGAGGGGTTGATTGACTCGGCGGATCTATCACTCATGCCAATGGCGGGAGCATCCTTGGGGGCGAGGGCCGCGGGTGGAGGGACACCCGACTGGTCCCAGTGTTGCACGACGATACCTGGGACAACCACCTCAACGCCCTCCTCGACCACAACCTGCTTGGGGGTAAAGAGTTCGTGGATGGCGCGAGAGGTGGATGATGGGGGAAGAGGGTGTTGAGGAGAGGGGGAGCTCATATTCTGGGATCCATCGTCCATAAACCGAGCGTGCAGGGCAGCGACAATGTCGTCGGCGTGAGGTTGCATGTTGGGCGGGTCATCCGGACGGGATTGCCAGCCCACAGGCGGGGAGCCGGGGGGCGAGATGAGCCAAAGTTGCTCGGCCTCAGGAACAGTTAATAAATTAGGATATCTCTTTCCCTCGTCCTGTGGGTGGGAGGGAAGGTCGGAAGGTCGAGAAAAGGACGAGTCCTGTATCATGCATTCCTCCCCTAAATCATCATCGTAGTCCTCGTCCTCATCAGCCACCAAGGCGGTAGGGGCAGCGATGGGGGTATTGCCTCCAAAGTAAAGGGAGCATCCGAGGTCCTGGTCAATGGCATTAGCCTTAAGCTGGTGGTGGGCAAGGGCAGCCTCAAGGGCCGTGGGATAGACAATGACAATGCGACCAAAAGCAGGCATAGGACTAAAGGAATGAAGTTTCCCCAGCTCCTCCATGACCTCCCGAACACTATCGAGCAGGACCGGGGTAAAGAGGGCCGTGTCCATGTCGGTGAGGAGCAGGGTATTGGTGGCCTGAGGGGAGATGGGGGGCAGATCCTCAACACTCACGGGATCCAAAGGGGGAGAGGGAGTTGAGGTAGTCATGGTGGGGGTGAGTGAAGAGGGCAATCGTGGAGAGGAAGGGATCAAGGGCGTGGGGGTAGGGGGGAGGGAGAGAGAGAGAGGGGAGAGAAAGTGGGGGCGGTATTTAAATGACTGGGTGGGACTCCTTGGGGCTTGGCTTTTGTGTCTTCCTGATAGTTTGTTGCTTAGAGAGAGGAAGCGAGTGAGGGACAAGGAAAGACGGATCCGTCGGAGTGGCTGAGAACGACGGACCTGATGATTGGGGCGGGAGAGTGTCTGAGGCGTGGAGGAGGGGAAGGGGCCTTGTGTATGTATGTGTGTATGTGTGTATGTGTGTGTATGTGTGCGATTCAGTGCTAGTTTGAGATGGGAAGGAAGGGGGAAAAAGGGCTTCTCCAGTACCCTTCCATTCTCCTGCAGGACAAACTGAAAGTTATGCTCCTCTGATGGCCTGTGGTCCATGTGCATTCCACAATATGAGGAGAGTGTGACAGAGTGAGTTAAGACTCTGACCCTCCCTTATCTATCTGCGATGTAGGGGTTTTTTTTCCCTGTCACAGTTTAACTGAGGGGAACCGAGATGGGGAATCCCCTCTTAAAATAGGCCAGGCACGCTGAGGTCAGGGCCGGTGCAATGCAGGGTCAGCCCACGTTACAGGGATAAGGGGACTTTCAATTTCTTGCTCTGACCTGGCCCTTGGCTGAGGGATAGGTCAGGATACTCGCGTGGTCTCCACATGTCAGAAACTCCACTCAGGTGCATGGATTTCACCCGAGAGACAAGATACTTCTCCAACAGCAGCAAGCATTGACGGTCCGAGGAATGCATACAACCGGTGGTCTAGGACCAATCCCTATACTGGTCAAGCATCTCCAGGTCAATGTCCGACCATGACCTCAAGGTCAAATGTGTATGTATATCCGATTGGTTCTCCGACAGAGGAGAGAGCAGACGGCCAAGCCTTGGCAATTCTACAGGTCCGATGGGTGAAAGAAGCTGTGATGAATGATCAATGAGACCGTGGTTCAATCCCCCGCCCCCCTCTATCTCTGTGTGTTCACCCTTCTCTTGACGGAGAAGGACAAGAGAATTATGTACTATTGGATCATGAGATCATCATTGAGCAATCCCCTACCCAATATTTTGACTTTGCTGTGTGATGTATGTATACAAGGACATCCCTGGTGGGCAAGGTCATTATGTGTTCCTCTCTCTTCCTCCTTTCCAGATACAAAGATGTTCAATAAATTCATTTTCCAGTCTGTGACCCCATCTGAGAAATACACTGCCGTATCCGAAAAGCACGCTGGAGAAACCGATGCCCTTGTAGAGGAGGAGGTCGCAGAGGCAAAACGCTTTGCCCAGGCCATGGATGCTAGCTCCATCAAGACCGCCAGTTCCGTGGATCCCAACGAGAAAAAAGTCTCCTTCTTCCAGCTCTACCGCTTCGCCACTCCATACGATCGCCTCCTTATCGCATTTGCCTCCTTTTGTGCCGCCGCTAATGGTACCAGTCAGCCCCTGATGACCCTCCTTTTCGCCGGAATCATCGATGTCTTCACCAAACTGGGCGCCAACGGCGCAGGGGATGCCAGCTCCAAAGAGAAATTCCAAGACGACATCGTCTACTACGTCATCTGGTTTGTCATCCTGGCTGCCGCCACTTTTGTTGTCTCCTACTTTCAGATGTCCATATGGATGTACGTCGGGGAGAGGCAGTGCAAAAAGATGCGCGAGCTCTACTACGCCTCCGTCCTTCGTCAGGAGATCGGCTGGTTTGATCGCACCAGCTCTGGTAACCTCACTTCCCGTCTCAGCGGTGACATCAACCTCATCCAGGACGGTATCTCGGAGAAAGTGGGTCTCATTATCCAGTACGCTGCCATGTTCATCGCTGGCTTTGCCATTGCCTTTAGCAAAGGTAAGCTTTTTCTTGTCCCTTCACGACCCCTCACCCCGCAGGATCTCCCTTACTTACCCTTCTCATCCCCTCCTTTCAAGGCTGGAAAATGTCTTTGGTCATGCTTTCCGTCATGCCCCTGCTCATCGCGGCCGGTGGCTTCATGGCTAAAATGATTGCTGGAGGCGCCACTTCCGGTCAAGACGCCTACGGAAAGTCCGGAGCCATTGCCGAGGAGGTCCTCTCGGCCATCAAGACTGTCTCGGCCTTTGGAGGTCAGTCGCGCGAAATGGCCCGGTACAAGGTGGAGGTCGACAAGGCCATGGTTACCGGCCTTCGCAAATCCTACATCAATGGTGCAGGTGTCGGTACCATCATGTTCATCATGTTCTGCACCTATGCTCTTGGCTTCTGGTACGGCTCCAAGCTCAGTCTTGATGGAGAAATGACCGCTGGCGGTGTTGTCAACGTCTTCCTCGCCCTCATCATTGGCGCCATGTCCCTGGGACAGGCCGCCCCTAACATCGCTGCCATCTCCTCGGCCATCGGTGCTGCCGGTAAAATCTTCTCCGTCATCGACCGTGTCCCCCTCATCGACTCTGCCCTTGTCACGGGAGAGAAGCCTGATCGGGTTGACGGTTCCCTCGAATTCCGCAACGTTCGTTTTCACTACCCCACCCGTCCCGATGTCCCCATCCTCGAGGACTACTCCCTTAGCATTAATCCTGGTGAGACCGTCGCTTTGGTCGGGAGCAGTGGCAGTGGAAAGTCCACCCTAGTTGCTCTGACCGAGCGGTTCTACGACCCCGTCGAAGGCGCCGTCTTTCTCGATGGTCGTGACCTCAAGGACCTGAACATCCAATGGCTTCGTCGTCACGTAGGTCTCGTGGGCCAAGAACCCGTCCTTTTTGGCGCCTCCATCTACCAAAACATCGCCTGGGGCTCCGCTTCCGAGAGCCAGGTTCCCACACGTGAAGAGGTGGAGGAGGCGGCCAAATCCGCCAACGCCCACGACTTCATCTCCGCCCTCCCCAATGGATACGACACCTTGGTCGGCGCCAAGGGCGCCCTGCTCTCTGGAGGTCAGAAGCAGCGTATTGCCATTGCTCGTGCCATCATCAAGAACCCCAAGGTTCTCCTGCTCGATGAGGCCACTTCCGCCCTGGATACTGAGAGTGAGCGCATTGTCCAATCTGCCCTGGATCGCGCCTCCCAAGGCCGTACCACCATCGTCGTCGCCCATCGCCTCTCCACCATCCGGGAAGCCGATAAGATTGTTGTCATGTCCAAGGGAAAGATCATTGAGGCTGGAAAGCACGACGAGCTCCTTGCCCAGGGTGGCCTCTACTCCACTCTCGTCCAGGCCCAGGCCCTGAAGAAGGAGGTCGACTCGGGTAACGACATCATCCCCGAGGAGGAAAGTACCGGTGAGATGACCGAAATGCCCTCTCCCTCTGGGAAGGGTGGTCTCTCCCGCATCATTTCCAGGGAGGGAAGTAACCCGGGTGGGAACCTCGTACGTCGTTCCACCACCAGGGACAGCGCCAAGGCTAGTGCCCTGAATAAGTGGGGCTCCCGTACCTCAGAGGGTGCTGGGGTCAAACGTGCTCTTTCCCGGGCCGAGTTCACTGAGGCCGCCAAGACCTTGGCCCAAGAGAAGGATATCGAGTCTGCCAAGGGCAGATCCTTCCCTTATGCCCGACTCTTCCGGCTTAATCGTCCGGAAAAGTGGTACCTTGTCGGAGGTCTCGTAGGAGCCATTGTAGATGGCTGTATCTTTCCCACCTATGCTCTCATCTTCACCCAAGTCCTTACTGTCTTCCAGCACCTGGGTGATGAGGCCAAGTTCAAGAGAGAGTCTACCCTTTGGTCTTGCATGTTCCTCGTCCTCGCTGTCGTCTCCCTTTTCTCTCTCTTTGGAAAGATCGGTATGTTTGGCGTCAGTGGCGAGAAGCTCGCTGCTCGCATGCGTCTCCTCACTTTTGGCGCCCTTCTCCGTCAGGAGATGGGCTTCTTTGACCTGGAAGAGAATGGGTCCGGGGCCCTTGGGTCCAAGCTCGCCACCGAGTCCGACCAGGTCAAGAACATCACCGGCATGCTCGTTGGTAACATCATCCAGATCATTACTACCCTCATCTATGCCCTCATTCTCGCCTTCATCCACGGGTGGAAGCTCTCCCTTGTCGTCTTTGCCTGTGTTCCCCTAGTTGGTCTGGCTGGATACCTTCAAATGGCAGCCCTAACCGGCTTTGGGGAAAAGACCAAGAAAGCCTACGAGGAGTCCGCTCAGATCGCCTGTGAGACCGTGGAGAATATGCGTACCGTCTCCTCTCTCAGTCGGGAGGAATCCTTCAAGGTCATCTACAATCATGATATTCTCCTTCCCCATCGTATCGCCGTCCGGGGTGCTTTCCTCTCCTCCCTCGGCTTCTCCTGCTCCCAGGCCATAAACTTCCTTGTCTTTGCCCTGGCCTTCTGGTACGGCTCGACCTTGATCCTCTCCGGGGAGATGACGGTCGAAGACATGTTCCAGGTCATGTTTGCCGTCATCTTCTCCGCCATGGCCATTGGCCAAGTCGCTTCCTTTACCCCGTCCCTGGCCAAGGGCAAGATTTCGGCCATTGCCTTCTTTGACCTTCTCGACCGTAAAACTCTCATCGATCCTAATGCCCAGGGTGGTCAGGTTGCCAAGGAATTTACCGGTCTGGTCCAGGGCAAGGATGTCTGTTTCACCTACCCCGCTCGTCCCGAAGTTCCTATCCTTCGGGGTCTGGATGTTACGGTCATGGCCGGTAAGACCGTTGCCATCGTCGGAGGCAGTGGTAGCGGAAAGTCTACCCTTGTCGCCCTTGTCCAGCGCTTCTACGATGCCGATAGCGGCCTTGTCTCCGTGGATGGACTTGGGGTTCAGGAATGGAATCTGGAGGCGCTTCGGGCCAACATTGCCGCTGTAGGCCAGGAACCCATCCTCTTTGATCTGTCTATCCGGGAAAACATTGCCTATGGCAAGGTGGGTGGCGTGGCTACGGAGGAGGAGGTGATCGAGGCTGCCAAGGGCGCCAACATCCATTCCTTTGTTTCCAACCTCCCCGACGGCTACGATACCCGTGTCGGTGAACGGGGTGGTCAGTTGTCCGGGGGTCAGAAGCAGCGAGTGGCCATTGCCCGTGCCCTCATCCGGAACCCCAAGCTTCTTCTCCTTGATGAGGCCACTTCAGCCCTGGATAGCGAGAGCGAGAAGATTGTCCAAGATGCTTTGGACCGGGCCTCCATGGACCGTACCACCATCACCATCGCCCATCGTCTCTCCACCATCCAGAATGCGGATTTGATTGTTGTGGTCAAGGATGGTCAAGTTCAGGAACAAGGCAAGCACCAGGAACTACTAGCTCTTCGCGGTCTCTATTACAAACTAGTGCAGCAGCAATCTCTCGAGCGGAAGGCGGTCTAATGGATGGCTGAAAGAGGGAAAAGCCACGTCTTGTGTGTGAGCGTCGGCGTGACTGGAAAATGAATTTATTG
>KZ987812.1:0-20853 GCA_003614145.1 Piptocephalis cylindrospora
TGGGATTCGCGGGCTACGCGCTTGACCAGGGGACTTTTTTGCTGGATGGTTGGTTGATTTTTAGGTGGATGAGGGGGGGCTAGGTAGATAAAAAAAGACAGTGAGTGAGTGTGAATGAATGAACGAGTGAGTGTGAGCGGGGCTTTCTCAGTAACACACCCATCCATTCACTCCCTCTTGACACACTGTATGGGGGGGTTGCCCAAGTGATAAAACGTTGCCTTGCTCTACATCTTACACACACACACACACACTTACACACATATACACATACGCACATACACACATAAAGCAGAGATGTAGGCCAATCACCATGCCAGCTCAGGCACTTCAGGCAGGTGATAGGTGGGAGTGTGAGTGAGAGCAAGAGCGAGTGAGAGCGTGAGGGGTTTCCGGGTGTTAAAAAGGGATCCATTTGAAAACTCCGCTTCTACCTGGATTTGTCCAGCTACAAGAGAGACTGGGAGGCTGAGCGAGAGATTGGAGAAGGTGACCAAAGCAGGCAGGAGGGTGGTTTAGGATCAGGTTTGAACAAGCAAAGCCAAGGAGAAAGCGGAGCGAGGCGGGCTCCAGCGGGGATCCACTCCGCCCAAGCCTCATTCTCACTCTTCAATCGGAGATAGGGCTAGGAGGATGGAAGGAGAGTGCACTGACTGGAGAGCGATAGCACTACTACCTCTCACAAGAAGACCTGGGAACTTGGCTGGGAGGGGAACGAAGGGTCATGGTCCATTCCCGCTCCTACCCGTGAGAGAGCGTCGACTGGGCCCCATTAGGATGGGAAGCAGAGGCTCCTTGAGGGACGAGGGGATCCTAGATCTTCCCACCCTAGCCCTGCTTGGCGAGGAGTACTTCGGAGTTGGTAGCGGGGAAAGGATGACGAGGATGGGGGAGGAGGAGGACGAAGGATAGATAGGGAGCAGGGAGTAGAGGAGGAGGATGATTAAAATAGGACGATTAGGCGCAAGCATCAATAGCATGAGATGTCCATGTAGACGTGACCTAGCCTGGGCATGTGCTCATCCTATTGAATCCATCTAGATCATGGATAGGGTGACACAGGGACTCTATACAATAGCTAAGATAGGAACCAGGATGGTACACACTCATCGCTCACACACGACTCAGTCGTTAGAATGTGAACTATTTTAGTTCACATCACACGAAATTTAGCCGAGAGAAGACGAGAATTATCCCCGGTAAAGTATCGCACAGCACCCTGTTTTAATGTGTTGCTTAGACTTCTCTTTCCTTTGGCCACCCCACTCGGGGAAAATCGATCGGTTTCGTCACCACCCCAAGGCTCAATGGTGCAAAGCATATCCTTTTTCTCCAATTCGACTAGACAGCCAGTCAGTCTGCCAAGGACGACGATTGTATCCATTGTCCAAAGCATGGGATTGCATCACTGGAGGACATTGTCCTCGCTTCCCAACCCTTCATTCATCCTACAGACACACCCATCCATAGACGCCCCATCCCTTGACCTAAGCAGCACGGGACGGAGGAGCCACCTATCCAGCGAGGACGAGGACACAGGTGAATCAATAAGAAGATTGAAATGTACCTCATCTCGCCCCATCCCTCCCCCCTCTCGCTTACCAAGATGACGCTATCTCCTCGTACAAACAGCATATCTGATGGTCGTTTCACCACCTTAATATCATAAGCCATACATCAAGGGAGAAATAGGACAATGAGTTCCTCCCTCACACACATATATATATATATATATATATATACAAAGAGACACGGGCACCCACCTGAATGGATTCTTGGCCTGTCGTGGCATCTACCTCCACTTTGGTCACAGTCTCCTCCACCTTTTCCAATACCATGTTCAAATGCTGGTCATACGCCTGGAGCCTTCCACGCAGCTCTCGATCCCCACGAAGCTTGACAAAGATCACCTCGTCCAACGATAATCGAACAAGGTCCAAGGGATCCAGGCGTTTCTCTTCTGTGGAGGACATGGTTTTGTGAAGGGGGAGGGTGAGCAAGGTTGAAAGGGAGGAGAGTGAGCGCAGGAAGCGTAGTGTCTCTCCACCATAGGACTGGGCGCATCCTTTTACCTCCTCTCCTACTCTGCCTCGTCACTTTTCCAAGGAGCTTACCATCTAGGTGCAGGCACGACTCGGCTTATTCTCGAAAACACTGTTCAATATGATGATTTTCGTCCCTGTTTTCGTTGTTCTGGTGCAGGAAGCCCTCCCCTACTGCGAAAATACCGGTCAAATATGATTATTTTTGACAACACATTACTCCTTTCGACACACAAAGCGGATGAGTTTGGTGAGATTTATGCTGCGTATCTGATGGGGAGAGGCGACTGGCACCGCTCGACGAAGCCCCCCACTACCCCAACGTCCAATCTTCTCCTCCCCCCGTCGCCCCATAGAATCCACGCCTCCTGAGTATGGGACCATCCTCCCATTCCTTCTCCCAGGGACACGCACAACAACAACAGTGTGATGGGAGATAAAAGGAAACTCGAGCCAGCTCTTTCTTCCCTCCTCTCATCCCCTCCCATCTCACACTTTCTCTCTCTCTCTCCCCCACACACTCCCTCTCGCACACATATCTCGTCGTTTCCCAATGTCCAGTGATCATTTTGCCATAAAGGGACTAGCGGAAAGCATCATCCCATACGTGGCTGGAGCAGGTGGAGTGGCTTTGTTTGTCGTCCTTGTCTCCTCCCTCATTGAAAAGTTCCGGGGCCCTCGAGCGGTCCTGTCGCCCAAGGAGTTCCGCCCCTTCCGTCTACACGAAAAGCACTCCATTTCGCACAACACTGCCCTTTATCGCTTTCTCCTTCCGGACGTAGACGCCACCCTAGGCCTGCCCATCGGTCAACACATCGCTGTATCAGCCGTCATCGACGGAAAGACCATCACTCGGTCCTACACCCCCACGTCTTCAGAGGAAGACCGGGGCCACTTTGACCTCCTGATCAAATCCTACCCTGAAGGCAACGTCTCCCGTATGTTTGCCAATCTGGAAATTGGTCAGGAAATCCAGGTCCGTGGTCCAAAGGGCAACTTTCGCTACGCCCCCAACATGGCCAAACATATAGTCATGGTGGCTGGCGGTACAGGCATCACTCCCATGCTCCAGGTCATCCACGCCATCCTCACCAATCCCTCAGACACCACTCGCATCACCCTCATCTTTGCCAACGTCAACGAGGAGGATATCCTCCTCCGATCTCGTCTCGAAGCACTCAGGGACACCGAGGGCCTTAATGGTCGACTCACCCTTCACTACGTTCTGAACAACCCCCCAGAGGGCTGGACTGGCCAGGAGGGCTTTGTCACCAAGGACATCCTCTCCCGCCTCTCCCCATCGCCCACCCCCGACATCCGTGTCCTCCTCTGTGGTCCCCCACCCATGGTCAAGGCCGTCTCCACCTCCTTCCAGGAACTAGGCTATGATCGAGCCAATGTCATTTCCAAGCCAGAGGATCAAGTGTTTAAGTTTTAATCCGGATGATAAGAAAAAGTGAGAGGTGTCATAGGAGATGAGTATATACCATCAAGGTCATGATCATCATGTCCTAGTCTATTTTGATGACGGGAAGTACGCCGTGCTACTTTGGATTACCTTAGTCTTTGTATGCTCCATGTCTTTTGCTTGAATGGCCTGTCAAATCAAATCCCTAGTCTCATCTAGGTCACAACATCCCCATACATACCACTTTATTCCACATACCATTTTATTCCGCCCAACCCACACAGAAACATTGCACAGGCACACAGAAAGACCTCTTGCTTTTTTTTGTTTTTTTTTTGGACACGCGCACAATATCTTCCTCTTGTGGAATCGCTCTCCCCTGTCAGACACATTACAATGCGTGCCTTTGGGCCTGTAAAGTATGAGGGGAGGGAGAAGTAAAAAGGGTCCTCATCTCTTTATTTCTTCCCTCCCTCCCCCCCATCACCTTACCCCTATCCTCAGCATGCCTCCTCAAAAGACCAAGGCAAACACCAAGGTGAATGGCTCCAAGGCAAAGGTTACTCCCCCTGCATCCATGACCAAAAAGGTCGGACAAAAGAGGGCGCTTCGCTCCACCAAGCCATTGGACACATCTGATGAGGAGGACTTTTCCACTGTTACTCTGGATATGAATTCCTCGGATGAAGAGGACTTAGAGGAAGAAGAGGAGAAGGAAGTTGAACCTGCACCTCAAGAAGGAGAAAACGCCACAGATTCCGACGACTATCTTGCCGGAGATAGTCTTGAGGATAGTGAAGGTGAGGAGGAAGAGGATAGCGAGGAGGAGGAGGAGGAGGAGGAGGAGGAGGAGGACGACGACGACGACGACGATGAAGATGAAGATGAAGATGAAGATGATGAAGGAAGCCTTCCAGACTTGGTCGATGATATGGGTAGACCCTTACCCCTTCGTCCAGAAATCGAAGCGGATTATGATAGTGACTCCTCCACCGATATGGTAAGCCCATCCCCTTTCCCTCCTCTCCCATCCTCTACATGAACTAACGCTTCTCACCAACATAGATGGCGGAAAACACAGTGGGAAACATCCCCATGGAATGGTACGATGATCTCCCTCACATTGGATATGACCTCAATGGACAAAAGATCATCAAGGGTGAGAGGAGCGATGAACTCGACAAGTTCCTCAGTAATGCTGATGATCCCGATGCTTGGAGGTCCGTTCGAGATGAGCTCATGCAGCAAAACATTGTCCTTACCCAGGATGAGCTGGAGATCATCAAGCGTATCCAGTCTGGTCATTACACCCAAGTGGATTATGATCCTTACGAGGTAAAATGGAGTGCTCAGTCCATGCAGACTTATCCCTTCCATGCTCATTCCTCTCTTCTCCCAACAGCCAATGGTTGAGTTCTTCTCCAGCAAGACCATGGAGCATCCCGTCACCAATGCACCTGAACCCAAAAGCCGCTTTGTCCCCTCCAAGTGGGAGGCCAAGCGGGTCATCCGCATGGTCAGAGCCATCCGGGAAGGTCGAGTCCATTCCCGTCGTCGCCAGGATCCCTCCAAGAAGGACGGTGACTTTTACCATTTGTGGGATGATACTAAGGATAAGGCCGCTTCCACAGATCATGTTACTGCGCTGATTCCCGCTCCCAAGATGGCCCTTCCGGACCATTCCGAATCCTACAACCCTCCCAAAGAGTACCTCTTGGATGAGGATGAGGAAGCCGCTTGGAAGGACGCGGCTCCCGAGGACCGTGAGCGTAACTACATGCCTTCCAAGTACGCTGGTTTTGATCTTGTTATACCTCCTTCACATATGCTTACCCACTCACACATTTCCCTCGATTAGGTTTGATACCCTTCGTCATGTCCCTGCTTACCGTCAGTTTATCCAGGAGAGGTACGAGAGATGCATGAACCTCTACCTCTCCCCGCGGATCCGGAAGCATAGATTGAACATTGATCCTGAATCCCTAATCCCCAAGCTTCCTGATCCCAAGGACTTGGAGCCCTTCCCATCCCGCCTTGCCCTGACCTTCCGGGGTCACACTGGGCGAATCCGGTCCTTCTCCGTCGATCCTACGGGTATGTGGCTCATCTCGGGCGGAGACGATGGGCTCATCAAGCTGTGGATGCTCTCCACTGGTCGCTGTCTCCGTACCTGGTCCTTCCCCAAGGTCAGAAGAGATGGCCAGGAGGCATCTGTGGTGGTGAGCAAGGTGGCTTGGAACCCCAACCGGGATGTTTGTCTCTTTGCCGCCTCAGTGTACGTTCAATTGCTTAGACAGGAGGGTCATATTGGATAAGGCACTCACTCCCTACTTCTTCCCCCGTATACAGTGAGGACCGTGTTCTCCTCATCTCCCCTCCCAAGGTGGCTGATCTCAGTGTTCAGCTCTCCACGGAATCCCTAGTTAATGCTGGTTTCTCTCTCCTCAAGACCTCTGGGGATGATAAGGGTTAGTGTAGATGAACTAAAGAGATATGGCGGTGGAAGGCGCTCACTTACCATTCTCATCGTGATCGTAGTATCCATTGTGGATTGGGAAAAACCTAGTGCCCAGCAGGCCACTGAAGGTTACTTGGCCATCCTACGTCACCCGCGGTCCACTTCGGGCATCACCTGGCATCGCCGGGGTGACTACTTTGCCTGTCTGTGCTCTCTTGGTAAGAGATAGCATGGACTTTGCTGATATAGCCTTCTCTCACCTCATTCTCTCCTCCCACAGGTGACTCAATGACCGTCCTCATTCATCAGCTTAGCAAACACCAAACCCAAAGACCCTTCCAAAAGACCAAAGGTGCTGTTCAACAGGTCACCTTCCATCCCACCAAGCCTCACTTTTTCGTCGTGGTAAGTCTCCTTCTCTTCTGTGGATGGAGCTTACTCCCATGATATAGCCCTCGTCTCACCGCCCCACCACTCCGCCCTCAATCATTAGACCCAAAGATACGTTCGTGTCTATAATCTTCAGCAGCAACAGCTCATCAAGACTCTTCAGCCCGGAGTCAAATGGATCTCCAGTGTCGATGTCCATCCCCAGGGGGATAACGTCTTGATCGGGGCGTACGACCGAAGGACCTGTTGGTTCGATATGGACCTCTCCTCCAAACCCTACAAAACCCTTAGATACCATAAAAAGGCTGTTCGATCCGTCGCTTACCACCGAAACCAGCCCCTCTTCGCCTCGGCCAGTGATGATGGCACCCTTCAGGTCTTCCATGGTATGGTCTACAATGACCTCATGCAGAACCCTCTGATTGTCCCTGTCAAAATTCTTCGTGGTCATCAAGTTAAAGAGGGCTTAGGTAAGCAAAGGATGACGGATATGAAGTCTCGATTATATCCCATCTCATCTCATCTCATCCCTTTCCCTAGGCGTTCTTTATTGCGAGTTCCACCCCACACAACCCTGGCTGCTTTCCTCTGGGGCCGATCAGACCATCCGACTATGGTGCTGATCAAAACAGGAAGGCTGTGCGTTGAGAAAGAGAGAGAGAGAGGGCGCAGCGTGGGGAAATGCTGATGATTCTAACAAGAAAGTATTCTTGATTTGTTTTGATGTTCCACTCCCCTTTATGTCCTTTCCCGTACACAGCAGTAATTCAACCCTCATATCACCCTTTAACAATAAAATCAAAGAAGATGAGTGCGAGCAAGTGGGTGTATTGGATGAAATACGAGAGGGCGGGAGTAGGCGAGAGGTTTAGAGCAAGAGAGAGAAAACACTCTACATGGTCAGCTCCATGATGGCGTTGACAATGTCGTTGTTGCTGGCCTTGAGGGCCTTGACGGCCTTGGAGCGCTTGACGTTGGCCTGGGCCATGACAAGCTCAATATCCTTGGACTCGACACCATCCTCATCGACCTCCTCATCGTCATCCTCCTCCTCCTCGGGCTTGGAGGCAGCGGCAGCCTCGGCAAGGTCACCCTCGGTCAGGGTGGGGGCCTCACCGTCATTCTGGGCAGAGGCGGCCTGAGCAGCAGCCTGGGCCTGAGCCTGCATAGCAGCGGCCTGGGCACCCATATCCTCGACCTTGGCCTCGCCAAAGACAATGTAGGTGTCCGAGTTGGCGGACTTGTAGACATCGGGCCGGGCAACGACGAAGAGGACGTTGCGGGCACGGCGGATGGTGACGCGGTTGATGCCGGGAAGACGTTTGAGCCCAAGCTTAACCAGGGCCTTACGGGCCTTCTTCTCACCACGAGACTGGACGCCAGCGGCATCGAGCATCTCCTCGTCCTCCTCAATCTCCTGGGAGATGATGTCCTCGTTGACGTTTTCGATCTTTTCCTCAGCCATGTTCTATGAAGATGGGGGAGAAAAGGATGAGTGGTTTAGGCTTATGGCCGGTATTTCGACGAGTTGTGATATGAATGTTGGAGAGTTGGGATGATGGAGGAGATGGCCATGCATCCAGGTCGTACCATGGAGTGCATCTACCTCACACCTTCTCCATCCCCTCCATCTCTATCTCTTCTTCCATCCATCCATCTACACACACCCCGCTCATTCATTCCTCTCTTCCTGGTTCCAGGGAATATTCGATTCGATTTATAAAGGAAGCACCTACCAAGTAGAAAGAAGAAGGATGGATGGATGGATGAGACGCGGGAAGAAGGGAAGGTACGAGCGTGCAACGGAGAGTGACGAGCAGTGAGGGGGGATGCTTGGGGCAACTAGGAAGGCGAATCGGCGGTGGTATTCTGTAGGTGTGTATCTGACAGTCAGTGTGCGTATGTGTGTGTGTGGGTGGGTGTGTGTGTGGGTGGGTGTGTGTGTGTGTGTATCTAGTATCTTGCAGCCAGATGGCACATGCAAAGGCACAGTGTGGTATTCCCTACATAGACATTCTTAACACATTCGGGGGGTTTAGTGGAGAGGAGCGATGCGCCGAGAAGGACAGTTGGTTGACAGGCGATACACAGTGTGGCCATCCATTAAATTGAATTATATACCGAAAACCAAGCATTTATCATCATCCTAGACCATTTAAATATCCGTTCTCTAGAGGAAAGTGAGCTCATAAGTATTGCTGGGCTTCTTGCCATTATCAGTAAGGCCACGGACGGCAGGAAATAAGGAAAAAAATATATTCTGAATGATTGGAATTAGGGAAGTCGCGCCCGGAACCTTACCCTCATACAAATGCGCCCCATATTGTAGAGGGATACCCTCAGTCTCTTAGGTAAAAACTTGCCCTTACGGGGACGGGTTTAGGGTCCTCAAACTTAGTCCATTTGCCCATTCATTCTAACATCCTATCCCATGAACTTGTTCAAAAATGATATCAGCAGGCAATCAATTTATACTGACCTCATCCGTCTATTCTGGTATAAATTATGCACCATGTAGCTTGCGATAAAGGATGGGTCGCGCTCTTTCTATCTATACCGCTTCCTACAACATCATGCATAGCCATACCTATAGGCTAAGCAGTTTATTCTGCAATATAATGCTTGATCACACGGGGTTTTTTTCATCCCATTACTTACGAAATCTCAAAATTGTGTCAAATCACCTCTCCAATGTCCAATTTATTCTCCAATAAGGGCTTTACCTCATTCAGCCTCCGCTTATCTCGTCCTCTTCCTAACTCACTCTATACACGCTTTAGAGCGCGTAATGGATGTGTGTATGTATATGTGTGTGTGGGGGAGCGAGGGTATCCCCGAGGAAACCCGAGCAGGGCCTTCCTGTCTCTTGCTTGACCCGTTTATCTACTACCCAGAGTGAGGGCGTGTCCATTCCGCGCCTCCCCCCAATATCTTCACTCTTTCCCAAGTGTGGCCGTTACTGATAAAAGTACCTTTCTTCTTTCCCTCCGCTCCTTCCGTTCCTCCCAGAATCCTCTTACAACGATGCCCCTTCCCCTGACACGCCCCTTCCTGGCCCGTGTGCCCCGTCTCCTCCCAGTGGGGGCTCGTGCTGCATCAACCTTTACCCCAGCTGTGGGCTTTCTCTTGGACCGGGTTGGTATTGACCAGGACAAGGCCAGTCGAATCCCCACGACTGGGCCCAAGGGTCGGCTTCTCAAGGGCGATGTCCTAGCCTATCTGGGTCGTATCAAGGCTAGACCTGCTCCAGAATGGAATTCGACATCTTATCCTCCCTTTGGCCAGGGAGCCACCGCCTCCACTTCGTCAACCACATCCAATAGCCCGTTTGAGTGTCGCTGGCGAGGGATTTCCCTAGGCGTCCTCACCTCCAAGTGTGCTACATGGTCTGGTAAGTGAGGTGGGATGGTATACTGCGTCCATCCCTCTTCTAGATTATGAAACTTATTCTGCTTCTCGTGTTATAGATGAGTTGGAAAGGCGGGTCAAGGTAGAGGAGGTGGTTGCTCGGGCCCTTTCCCTCTCCCTCGCCGCCACCATCTCCTCCTCTTCCACGGTCAAGGCCGCATGCGTCGGGCCGAGCGGATCCCATAACATCATCCAATCCACGTCCAAGGATACTCCTTTGTCCGATTTCCTCTCAACGGTCAGTCCTCTCACTGAGGGAAAGTCATGGGACACCCCCATAATCCATCATGCTAAATTACTCTTTCCTTGAATTATAGATCACCAAGGATGTCTCCTCTTCATCCATCATCCTGGACATCACTACTTCTGGATCCTCCTCCTCAGCCCATGATCCTGATTTAACCGTACCTAGTATCAGCTCTTCCTGCCTGTTGGAAGAACTCTCTGTGCGGCCGGCCCCCTCTCGCCCCTCTGTCGAGACCACGGGATCCGACTTGGTCTTTGCCTCGACTCCCACCCCCTTCTCCTCCATTTCATCTCAGGAGCTGTCCATGGACGATGTCTTCACCTCTCTCCTCCCCACACCAGCCCAGTCTGGACAGGAGGGCACTATGCAGCTGACCCTTCGATCCCTCCCTGGAAGCCCCTTGGACCCCGACCAAATTGCCGAGGTCATGGGTCGGATGGTTAACCTGCTGGAGGACCCTGCCAGGCTATCATAGACAGCCGGCTGAATATACACTTGATTATTTCTCGTTTTTAATTATAAAGTAATAATAAAGGGCTCTAGTGGGAAAGAAAAATACATTCATCGATGATGCATCCTCATGGAACTCCATGCTCCTGGCCAAGATTAGTTCTCGCGGCCAAGGTAGCCATGCTGCTTCAACCTGGTCTCCCAGATGGAAAAGGCCTCCCCGGGAAGGTAGCGAGCATTCTCCTCCCTTTCCCATCGAAGAGCATCCCACCCTTGGGCTCTTTTCTCTTCATCCCTGGCAGCCAAGGTCCAAGCCGTGTGAAATTCCGCATCTTCCTCTCCTTCATCCTCCCTTCCCCTGCTCCAAACATCCTCTCTTTCCCGTTTGTGCTACGGGAGAAGTATTATTAGATGAGTGCAAGGACAGGGGACATACATGTTGCTTTATCTTTCTATTCCTCTATGGCACTTACCCTTTCTCGATCCTCCTCCATCCGGTGGGTGGCTTCCGTTTTTCCCAATCCTTGTTCATCCCCCTGTCCTCTATGGGACATGGAGCAATGTGTGAGAGTCCATGCAGATAGAAGTATCCATGATATGCCCTCATCTCTAGGGAGGAAACTTACATAGGAATTCGACTGGCCTTCCTGGCCACCTCCATGCCTTCTTCGAGGTCCTGATTGGTGAAGATGCCTTTTAATTTCCATCGTTCAAGAAGCTATAGATCCAGGTAGATGATGGGGATGACAGTGCGATAGGTGGTGAATGAGTCATCCTCGTCGTCATCTCATGGCCGAAACATCATGCATTCTTACCTGAAGAACGGCAATAGCATTGACTCGTCCAGCCACCTCTTCACTCACCACGGCCTCCACGACCTCAGTGATCTTAGGTGCCGTCAATTCCCGGTACACTCCACCTCCCCGTTCGGACCCGTCCTGGCATAGAAGGTCAAGGACATACAGCTTATTTAATCGGGCATGACTGGGACCACTAGCCAGTTCGAGCAGGAGGGCATCGTGCAGGCCATCACTGAGGTATGCGTGTCGAAGCGCAAATGCCGCTACCCGTTTGGCTGATGCGTACGACGCACTGACCTGACCAAGCAAGTCGGCAAAGTCCTGGCATCCGCGAAAAGGATCAGCTGCGTATTCTTCGCGCGGCATGAGAAAAGGGCGAGAAGGGGAGGGAGGAGGGAGAGTAGAAATGGGCTGATTGTTGTTTACCTCACACACACACTAAGAGATGCCCAATTAAACACTATGATACAGTTTTTCATAGTGATTGGAGCCATGTGTGACGATGATAATGATAATGATGACTATGGTGTTGAAAGTGCGAAAAAATGACCTAGGCAATGACATTCATGTTCATGATGATCTTGGAGTTAATGTCTGTATTAATGGTGCCGTAGGAGTCGACAAGTGCGTATTTTTCCAACGATATGAGGAATATTAAAGGTAAATGTATTCATGATATTTTTATGTTTGGGTTGATTTATTCTATGAAAAAAAAGAAACACAAACTGTGCTTGAATTCTTATTCAGAGAGAATGGAAAAGTGCATTTGCTGTTCTTTTCCGCCCATCATGCCTCTTCCGTCGTTCCCTCTTTCTCATGACTCTCTCTTTGATCCTGGGCCCACCTTGTTAAGAGAGAGAGCCTCTATAATGTAAGACAATCGGATATCACTCCTATTTTTTAATACTCCACCTCTATCCAAGGCCATGTTCTTCCCCAGGCTCCAAAGCAGGCTCATCAACGTACGAATGGTCAAGGGTAAGAGACTGGGCACAGGAGCTATTGAGATTTACCAAGTCACTTTTTCTATAGCAGAGCGTTGAACCTCTCCATCCCTTTTCTCCCTTGTGCTTTGTCGATCTAGGATTGAGCGGGATTGCATCCATCCTAAACACGAGTCGAGATATGGCACGGCCACGGATACAAAAAAAGGTTGGCAGCGCTCCACGTAAAACATCGCACAGTCCCGCCTTGGGACATGTGCAAAAGGAAGATACAACCCTCCTCTGACAACGTCCCTCACAGGTCTTTTTGAGTGACAGCTAGCTTTGCCGTTGGCTATCGGACCTCGCACACCGTGTAGATTTCCCCAATGTAGGCTAGGGCGGAGTATTGGTTGCTGGGCAAGGCAGATCCCCTCGTGTTTCTGAATGTTGGAGGAGCCATCTCTGTCAATGCATAATACACGTTGTAACAGTCGCCTCTCCCTTTCACTCTGTGCCATATGGCCTGCCCATCGATGGGCGGACAGTGAGCCAGGACGCCATCTTTTTGTCCCCAGAGTCCTACCTGATAATCCTGGGCCAAGAGATCACCTTTTTTTTTTCTCTTTCCCCTGACCTATCTTCAAACCAGCACAAGAGCTATAAAGGTCCTCGATTCATTCTTATTCCCTTTCTATCCATTCGCCCAACCCTTGTCCCTCCCTCCCTCACCCTTCCTTACTCCCTCACTTTACGTCTCTTCTGTCTACGTCCAAAGAACATACTACGATACGGCTTATCGAGGCTCAACTCTCTACCTTTCCTTTCTTTTAACGACCCCTTCAGCCTGGATCCCCGAGTCAGTCTTGCCTTTTCTTCTTCTTCCCCCCCACGAGATACTCCTTTCTTTTCATACTGGCTTAGTCATGATGTTTCTATCCAATTTGCCTATCTATTCCATCCTCTTCCTCTCCCTACACTCACTGGTGGCGGTCCAAGGTCTCCCATCCTCCTCGGGGTCTCCTAGTCATAACAGCGCTCAAAACGATGGCTTTAAAAAGTATAACATGGCTAGATGGTCTAACGCTGGCCTTAAGGAGGTAAATGCTGAACCTGACGAGCCCTCGGTTTCCACGTTTCATCCCCACAAATTTCCAGAGTTAACAAGGAAACTCCCAGGCTCACGGATCCTAGACGATCAGCATGCGGGGGATGGCATGCCCTTACCCGAGCGTACCGTTTCCATGCGCAGGATTAGCTCTCAGCACCATGATCAGCGCTATTCTCCTTATGATCACTCAGCAAAGTCTCGGCCCTCTTCCCGGTCACCCGATCAATATCAGAGCCTTTCGCCACCCGACTCTCCAGCGCCATTTCGGAATCAGGTTGAGAGTTCTACAAATCCCCAGGGAAAACGACATTCCTCTCGGCAAAGGACTTTCTCAAATTCTGATTCCTTTCGCCCTGTGAGGTCCCCAGATCCTTCCCAGATTCAGGGTAACCCGAGATCTCGCCATTCTTCAGTGACTGGTACTCCCTACCATCCCCAGTCCTCATTGTTCCGGTTGAGAGGTATCCTCCATACGCTAGAGATGGGAGGGGATATCCATGGCCGTTTGGCAGGGCTATTTGATCAGGAGAGTGCTAAGAAGGCCCCCTCTTGGTGCACTCTTGGCGATTCTCACTCTCATCGCCCAGAGAACTTCATCCTTATCAAGTCCATTCCTGACTCCTACCTAAATCCCCTTATCAATTCCGCTTGCAACTATCTTAAACCTCGCCATAATTCCCAAGATACTGTGGATGCTATGAAGGGTATAATGCGCCTTCAGCATGATCTGATTCTCGCCAGAGCCTCCCTCATCATCAACTTGGTGTACTCAGTATCCAACGGCCAGCAACATAGTGGCTCTCCTCCATCCTCCCCTACACCTGGCATGCTATCGACGGGAAGCGCTAGCCCCTCCAATGTTGACCGGCTGATAATGCGCTTGGCATACGCGGAAGCTCAGGTTCTCTTCCCCACCGCCTTCATCTCTCTTCAGGCTCAGTGGTTGCTAGAGAGTATAGGTACAGGCGCTGATACCACGGAATGGAGACAAAAGAGATCTAGCGACGATACTTGGAAGGAATTCATGGAGAACCACTATAGCCTTCTGGACAAACTAAACAAGAAGATAGGAAAGAACCCCATGGTCATCTGGTCCCCCAAGAGAAAGGGTTCAGGGCGCTCTGCTACCTTGGATGAGCTTAAAGCAGGCTGGAAAGCGTTGGTTACTTATCTAACGAAGATGTGCTCTATCCTTGCCTACGCCAACACCCCAATGGATGGATCTAGTTCTGCTCCTAAGGTCCAATGGGTCGGCGCTCTTTCCTCCATGCTAGACCAGAGAGGCCAGGATATACTGAAGACCTTGAGGTCCCCAGATAGTGTTGAGACCGAGAAGCTCCAGCAGGACCTTGCCGAGTTGGCTCTTCCTCTCACAGACCTTCTCTTTACCGAGTATAATAGTTGGAGATGGAGCGCCTTCAAAGGATCCGAAAGGCAGAGTTTCAACACTAAGAGTATCCTCCAGGACGTTGAAAATAACGCTCATCCCTTCGGAGTGGGGCAGGAGCCGTCAGTGGCGCCTCTCCTAGCCACGCTCGACTCAACTCTGAAGATGTCAAGGGATCGGACCACCGGCCAAGCCTCTATCTTCAACCCTTATGTCTACCCCGAATACCCGAGAGGCCGGGGTGGCAATAATATTGAGGCGCCTAGCAAGCTTCAAAATAGTCTCAAGGCCGCGTCCCCGTCTACTACTCTAGATCCGATGACGCACGTCATCACTTCCTCTGCCATTGCTCCTTGGTTAGTCCTCTACTTCCAGACGACATATAAACTGAAGAAGTCTCCGACCGATGACTCCTCTGTTAAGGCCCTTTTTCTGATTGAGGATCTCAAATCCATCCTGAAGAACCTTTCGAACAGGTATTCGAGCCTTAGAGGGCGCCTTCCTTCAGGTATTTTGAGCGACTCGTGATACCTGAATAGCTTCCTGGAGGGATACGTCAAGCAAGGCATGCCTGAAGTCTTGGATATCAACATGCGGTGTCTATACGAGCGTACCACCACTGAACTTAAAATGCTCTTCCTTAAGTGAAACCCCGTTGGTATGTAGAGGAGAGAGAATTGGTCCCCATTTCATTCTTTTTTTTTTCCAGAGATTGGGAGGAATTGTACCTAGATCAAGCCAGGCCAATAAGATATCAGTTCCTCACTTGAGTTTTCTAGCATGTGTGTGTGTGTATGCATTATCGTCTTTATCCTCCCCTCCACCACCATGACCTCTGGGTATGCCTTGGTTAGATGAGTTGGCCTTGTGAAAGTACTCTCCAGATCCACTTCCCCATACTGCTCCTCAGTTTCTGATAAATTACGATCCTGGTCAGGGAAGAAGCCGCATTGCGCTATGAATCCCATCTAATTGGCGAATCCATCTGTACTCCGCGCCTTGTGCGATGATGAGACTTGGGGCGGCCATGGGGACAGGGGTGATCGTCCGATGAGAGCAAGCTCAGCTGTAGAATGAGGAGCTGGTGTTCACACGTCAACCATAATCGGCCGGTATTCGGATCAGATGCATAGAGCTCCATACTGCTATTCACGCTGCTCGGATATCGTGGAGATCACCTCTCCAGTCAGTATCCCCTCCCTTTTCCTTTTCTCATACTACCTCTACCGTAGCGAAAAGGGGCAAGCTTGGACTATCGAGAGATGTCCTCATCGGTAGTTGCAGCCCTATCATTACTTTTAGCGCCCCTTTTCCCCTCTTAAACCTGCCTCTGTCCCTGCGTCCCTTTGCGCTCTTCTGTCTACTCATGAAAGGTATGCGTGAGGATACTATCCTGACCGTTAGGAATATATTGCACCTTGGTATGGAGCAGACTTTGTGCACTTTCTCATCTCGACCTATGGTTATGGTTAGACTGAGAGGCGGTCGTCTCTGCCCCAAACTCATCTGGCAACGAGTCCACATAATTGTCCCAAGTAGGGTCCCTAATATCTAGTCCTAAAAGACCCTGGGATGTACATGACAGGTATGGTGGCCTATCAAAAGTCTTCTCGGTGGGCCTCGTTATAAAGATCGTCCATGCAGAGGAGCCAAAGTGCCTCCTCATGACTCGATATCAAATGTGCAGGGAACGGTGCATGCATCGCCTTTTTCCTCCCTGACAATCAGCTCATCGCTATCATCATTAGACAAGGGCTTCTCTCATTTTCAGTCAAGGTGAGTCGTTGGTTTCTACACAGAAAGATGATATTTCCGTCGTCTTGGGCATTTGTCCATCAACTCTCACGCCCCTCACATGCATTGACCCTTGCTCACTGAACCATAATACTCATAAGAAGAGACTTGTACCTCTTCCCATAGAAATAAATAGATCCTATACTGTTGATACCCAATCCATCCTGATCCACTCTCTTTCATTCCTCGTCTATCCATCCTAATCCATCTTCTGTCATTCCTCATCTACACATCCTGATCCATTCTCTCTCACTCTTCATCTACCCTCTCTTGCCCCCTACTCTATCCATCTTCATCATTCTCATCTCGTCATCTCTAGGCATACGGATATGAAGCCAAAGATCATCCTTTCTTTATCTCTTCTACTCGTAGGGCTGGAACATGCTACCATCTCCTCCTCCGTCCCACCAAAGACCATCCTTTTTGGAGCTTGTATTGGGGCACATACGCATGCACCTCCCATGTTGGCTATTGCAAACACTTTGATATCCTCCCCGCACAATCACTCTGTCCATTTTGCCGCTTATGTAGATGACAAGGGATTGGTTCAGTCCACGCCTATCACCTTCCATTCCCTTGGGCCAAGCCCTATAAATCGGGAGGATCTACGCAAGAAAATGGTGGAGACGCAAGTTGAGGAGATGGGCATGAAGAACAGTTGGTGGGGTGGGCTTCTGAAGAACCCCTGGATCGCCGCTCTGATCAGCATCAAGAGGTTTAACAGTTATATCTCCATCCGATATGCCTCGACCTATTCGGGCTTTCTACGGATCATGCGCCAGCTCCAGCCGGATGCTGTGGTGTGTGACTTTTTGGCCGAGGCGTGCATGGATGCTGCAACCACCCTTTCCATCCCCCTCATTATCTTCAGTCCCTTTGCCAACGTTTACAGTATGAGCGATGCTTCCTATACCACAAGCTTCATGTCGCCACTGCCAGTGGTGGCCACCTCGTCAATGGGTCTGGTGGCCCATATTGCTGATAGGTATCTCTTTCCTTTGGCCATGTGGATAATGATCCGGCCTAATGCGTGGAAGTTGCAGCGGCTGCGTCAGGAGGTGGGGGCTCCCAATCCACTTCTCTCGGGCGGAGAACGGTGGAAAAATGCTGCTGTCCTCATCAACTCCTGGGTCGGGTACGACCCCCCCTTGCCTCTTCCCCCCAATGCTCGTCTGGTCGGTCCGCTACGTCGATCAGAAAAGACCTCTCCCTATGCCCTAGATGAATCCCCATCTAACGCCCTCCCAGGCCCCTTGGATGCTTTTCTTCAGTCCCGATCCTCCGTCCTGTACATCTCCCTGGGGACGAATGCCGTGGCCACTCCTCAGCTCATCCGACGCATTATCCTCGGGGGGCAAAAGGCCGTCAACGCCCAACTCATCGACGGGGCCATCTGGTCCCTTGGAAACACTGATCCAGCCTACTTGGCCCAGCACCACCCGGATCCTCAGGGCTCAGCAGATCACCTACTCATCCTTCCGTCCGTCCCACAAATCGCCGTCCTACGCCACCCTTCCACCCGTATTTTCTGGGGTCATTGTGGCGCCTCTAGCACTATTGAGGGCATCCTCTCAGGACTCCCCCTGATCATGACACCCATTTTCGCGGACCAGCCCAAGACGGCTATGCAACTTGAGGCCCTGGGCGTAAGCAAAACGCTGGAAAAGGACGGGGAGGATGTGCAGGAGGTGGTGGATGCCCTGGATTGGGCTCTGCATTCCAAGGAGGCGGCCACTACTCGCACCATCCATACGGCCCTGGCCAAATCGGCATCGCAGGCTGGTATGGCTCAGGCCATTTCGGTCGTCGAGTCCTCCGCCATCGCCGGTCCCTCCTACTCGGCCATTCCGCCCACACCCGTTTATTTCCCGGGTCTCAATCTGATCCTAATCCCCCTATCCATTATCTTGGGAAGTGTGGTGTTGATAAGGACTTGCCCTAGATTCCTTGGCTTATCTTCCACTCTATCTCCTGGTGTCCCTTCTAATCCTAAACAGACCTAATTCCAAGAGAGAGAGGGAGGAGACCTAGAAGTTATATAATTGCGTTTTGTTATAAAAGGACTTTTCTTATGTGTTCAACCTCATATCTGATTCAAGTTAGAAGGGATGGTTCGAGAATGCGTAATGCCATTTTATTACTCTTCCTTGATAATGCGCTCTCATCATCTCACTCAGTCTAAACCATGTGTCTAAACTGATTTTCTAGGCTGTATGAAGAATTTCCAACCCCTTTGTCCTTGTGGGGGATAAGTATGGTTCTCCTTGGGGCATGGGTCGTTGACTTTTGTGGTTTCTATGCCTTATCAGATTATGATGGGGGGGCGCCAAATGCACACTGATCCACCTGCAATGTGCTGTTCAGGTGATGCCTTATGGGGCAGCATGGAGGGCCTTCACAGCTTCTCTTGATAGTTCTGTATGGCTGGGCCATCCTCTTTTGGTAGTAGACCCCAAAAATTCGGAAGAAACGGAGCCAGAGTGGCAAAGTCGGAGCTGGAATTTAGCTTGTCGGAGCTGGAGGCGCCATGTCGGAGCTAGAGTCACCATATCAGTGTAGACAGGATTGTATAGGATGGTGTCGGAGTATCCTTACACGAGGCCTGAACCTAGCACCTCGTCCTCACTCAGTATTGTGTAGTACCATACCAGTGAATGAGAGATCTATCCCTGGCTGGGTTGGCCAAGCGGATTGTAGATCCTTGCCCCAAATGCTAGATCTTCCTGGGTGTCGGGGAAGAGCGCTACTTAAGAAGCCATCCGACTGCACCACCCTCCTCCCCTCCCTTCCTTGGCTAGCTCCTTTACTCTTTCACGTTTCCTTCTCCCCCCCCTCCCCCCTCCCCCTCTTTCCCTTACCCGCTTGACCTTCACTTGGTTCACATTAACGTTATCAAACACCGTCTGCCTTGGCTACTTTCCCCCTTCCCCCACTCGCTTTATCTCCACGCGCCCTACCTATTTGTCCCCTTCACCACGATCAGCACCAACTCGTCATGCGCTTCTCCCTCCTACTTTCAATTTCGGCTTTGACCCTTCTTTCGGCAACGGCCTCGGCTAAGAGCTTCCTTGGTATTAACTTTGGCCACAACATCCAAGCCAGTCAAATTCAGGCTGACAAACCTTACTTGGAAAATATCAAGAATGCCGGGAAGCTCAATAGTGGCGTTCTGTATGAGAAATTGATGGCGATGAAAGGTAAGGAAAGCTTGACTGAGAAGAAGTCCAAGCTACTGTCGGTCGTGACCAGGATTCATCAAATCCAGCAGGACTTGTACCGTGTCCTCACGCTGATCGGCTCCAGTGACCCGAACGCTCAAACCCTGGTTGATATCCTCTCTCATGACGATGCACGAACCTGCGCCCGTGACGGCATGGCCGACAAGATTGATCTCATCAATGACAAGTCCATCCGGCTGCACGATCCCTCTTGGTGTCTCAGCTACGCGGCCGGCATCCGACTGGCTAGACTCGAGGCTGAGCAGATCCACAGGGTTCGGGAGGTGATTTTGGATGAAGCCAAACAACTCCTTAAGGAGATTCCTAAGATGCACAAGTGGCTGGTTGCTGCTCTTCGAACCTGGAACCTAAAGGGTTCGGCCACCGTCACCAGCTTTTTCATTCGTGGCTCTGCCGTTAAGGTCGAGAAGGACCCTGCGGCTCTCATGCAACTCGTCAAGAAATTCCGCACCCGCAAGTATCCAGCGCAACAAGGAGCTCATTTTGACTGGCAGGGGTTTCAGCACTCGATTAGCGCTTTTGTGCACCAGGTTAACAAGGAGCGTAATGAGTTTGATCTCCGTTCTGCCAAGCAGTGATTCTTCCCATCTCTGCTCTTTATCCGAATCCATTCCGTCCTTTTTTCCCCACTACTTTGGCTGTGTATGATGGGATGTCATGTGTGTGTGTGTGTGTGTGTGTGTGTGTGTATAAGCTTGATGACACCCTGGGCTTGCAACAGGTGCTACCTTCCCATGATCAAGCCTTCAGTAGGAAGGGCTGATCTAAAAGTTATCAGCCCCTTCTTTCTAGTGCAGGACCAAGATAGATACTGGAAATGTATATCCTCACTATCCCTTACTCATCATTCTAGTTTATCGTTCATCTATCCTTTTTCCTCTATATGGAATGGGATATCATTGTCTTGTCCCATACAAGCCAGTCTTTTTAGTTCACATCAGAGCCATCGTAAGTCCATCGATCCCCAGGGGGCAACCAGGCTAGCAAGTCATGCAGGGAGGCGCAAAGGCGAAGAGTGGGCGATGGATGGCTGGGAATGTCGGAGCATCTAGACGAGTAAGGAAGAGCTCCGCTGTCAGTTGATGGGGAATGGTGTGAGGGGAAGGGAAAAAAAAGGGAAAGACTCCGCTTCTCCTGGTCACATCCCATAGGTCTCTAACTGAGCCGGTCAGCAACTCCCAAGTGCTCTCTCTTCA
>KZ987813.1:0-20822 GCA_003614145.1 Piptocephalis cylindrospora
CCTGTGCCAAGTTCGCCGATTTATTATGTCCCGCCAAGGCTTTCTTTGGCGCTGCGTTCGTCGGGCCTGCGGGAGACCCTCCAAAACCGTCTTCCAAGGCTCCTTTTTTGATCAGGGCAAGCTCCCGCCAATCAAGTTCCTTGAGATTGCCTATTATTGGTTTGCCCATATAAGCCCCACTCCCATGATGCTGATTACTGGCCATTCCTCTGCTACTGTGGCTGCCTACAGGCACTATTTGGGTCAGCTATTGTTCTACCATACCCAGGAGCAATCCTGCCAGATTGGGGGACCAGGAATTGTTGTGGAGGTTGATGAATCCAAGTTTGGAAAGCGCAAATACAACCGTGGGCACTAGGTGGAGGTGTAACAAGGCAACAAGGATAGAGGGAAAAGATTTAGTGTCTATTCAAAAGTCTGAGGGAAGGGGGACGAGAAGGGTTCCTTATATATAAAGGAGGAATTATGGGACAGGAGCCTAACTGGCTAGTTCTAGATCTGTCGGGGAATGAAAACTGTGTGGTAGTTTTTCACCAATTCATGAAATTTGTGTGGTAAGTTTCACCATTACAGGAGGGGTCCTGGGTTTTTGGAGGGATTGAGAGGACTCTCGAGAAGCGCAGATTTGCAGTGGTTGTCCAAGACCGCGCTGCCAAAACCCTGTTGGCTCTGATCTGCAAGCACATTCACCCGGAGTCCACCATCCACTCCGATATGTGGAAGGGATACGCTAAGATCGGGTCCGAACTCGGCATGGAACACCGTATGATATGCCACGACCGCGAATTCGTTGCCAATGATGGCACGCATACCAATGCAGTTGAGGACCTCTGGAATGGCTTCAAGATCGCCATTCTAGGCCGCAACCGCTCCCAGGGGGAGCTTGGGGGTATGCTTTTAGAGCAGATCTGGAGGCATGACAATGCCAAAGGCCTCTGTGAAGCTTTCTTAGTTGCCCTCCGCGACACTGCGTATTAGAAGTGCTTAATACACCTTTACTTATCTTTTATTTCTTTCTCAATTATTGAAAATATCCATCCTCAAATAAATATCCGCAAGAAATCCTAAATAATTAAATTAAATTTCTGATTTTTAAAGGAATATTCTTATACTTAAGAAATTAATTAATAAAATAAATAAATAATAACGCCCGGTACTAATAATTTACACATTCCTAATCAGTGCTCCGAGAGCTATCTAGTGGTATATACTGGAACATTGGATGGTGGACCACCTATTCTAATGATTAGCCAAATGGCACCTACGATCATTATCTAACTAGTGCATATGAGCTTTGATTCAATTAAATTTCACTCTTTCTCCAGACAAATCCAGACACTGTTCTTAATCTTATCGACAGTATGCCTAACCGGATGGAGGTCGTGCTGAAGGCTAAAGGAGCTATACCAAATATTGATTGAATTTTCATGACCCACCCAAAAAGTGTTCAAATATTTTTTGGTTTAATTTTATCTCGGGAACTTTTTTGGCTTTAATTAATTTATACTTGTATTTTCTAAAATCCTGGCTTCAGGACGTTAGATGGTCTAATTTATGTGTCACGAGGCATTATATGCTGTCTGTAATGATCCTTGTATTCTAAGGCATCAAAGCGAACACTTTTTGGGGCACTGTATCTTATTACGTGCTGTATCATTATTTTATCTATTGTCAATCGAAGGGCTAGAAGTGGATGCATAGAGCGTAAGGGGGCTTTTATAAATCATCATCATGCTTTTTTTTGTGCACTATAGCTTACCTATGGTTGCTCCTTATTCTCCTCTGTCAAACCTAAGCTCGGTCTCTAACCGTTATCCTTTGTTCAATGTCGCGTGCCTCCTTATCCACATTATTGGGCCCATCTCCTCGGTCAATGTACCTTACTACCTTACTAGATCATTGTAGATGGCATTTTAAGGGGAACTTGACAATATACGTAGCTTGCAGGAGCTCTAGCTTGCAGGAGCTCTAGTGTATGTCGTATTGCTAACAGTAGTAATGGTAGTAGTTCTGTATTGTACCACTAGGAATTATTCCGCAAACACACATCAGGGGTTCCCCTGGTACCATGCATGCTGGCTATTTAGGCGGACACTATTTCGGATATTCATCATCCTACCCCATTAAAGGAAAATAAACCTGTTTCATCATCATCATTACCATCATCATCATCGCATCACTACCTACCCATTTATAGCTAAAAAAAACCGAAGAAGTGATACTATGATAAGCGGAGACAATGATAATTCGAAAATGAAATAACAAGAGGAAAAATGATAATTAGAAAGGAAACCATGCTCTATCTAATGAGCCATCATCACCTTGAAAATATGACTAATCTCCTCTAGCCTTTCTTAGCATCATCCTTAAGGGTCACTTGGTCCATCTTCTCCTCAAGACCCTTTTGCTCCTCCTCACCCTGGCCGGCAGCAGCAGCCTCTGCCGCGGCCTTCTTGGCCTTAATGGCAGCCTTCTTCTCACGCTGGAGCTGCTTCTTGCTCTTCTTTTCGCCCCCTTGACCAGCGGCATCCTGGCCACCGTACTGCACCTTCCACG
Organism: Piptocephalis cylindrospora; assembly: GCA_003614145.1. Classification (NCBI taxonomy): domain Eukaryota; kingdom Fungi; phylum Zoopagomycota; class Zoopagomycetes; order Zoopagales; family Piptocephalidaceae; genus Piptocephalis; species Piptocephalis cylindrospora. The sequence goes on from KZ987813.1 coordinate 2,557, forward strand.
TCTCCTACATTTTGGGATCAATGCGCGTAAAGAGGTACTCAGGCTTGCCGAGAGGATGACCTCCCCGGAGCTCCTGGGCCGTCCAGGTAGGGAGCAGACGGCGGGCTGGGGCACCTAGTTGCCTCCAAATGGCATCGGAGGTTTCGGGCATATAGGGATAGAGGAGGGAGCCGAGGAGGTAGATCAAGTTAATGGAGACTCCAAGGACTCGGTCACACTGAGGGCGATGCTCGGCGAACAGGGTGTTATCTAGGCGATTGTCCTGCAGGTAAACGTTTCCCACATGGGCTACTTCCATGGCGGTGCGAAGGCCAGCGCGGATCTGCACCGCATCCAACTGCTGGATGTACTGAGAGATGAGGTCGTTGACCTTGGTAATGAGCTCAGCCTCAGCCTTACCCTCCTCCTCTCCGCCCTCAGTACCGGCCTCAGGCTGAAGGGTAAATTCGGGGAGGACCCCATTGTACTTGTTGGCCGCATCCAGAAACTTCATCACTCGGTTCACCAAGTTACCCACGGTAGCCAAGAGTTCACTGTTATTCCGTTGGATAAGATCCTTCCAGGTGAAAATGGTGTCTCCAGTCTCGGGCCGGGATGAGAGAAGATAGTACCTCCACACGGATGGAGGGATGCCGGTAGCCTGGGCATTGTCCCCGAATACACCTACACCACGGCTCTTACTAAATTTGGCATCCTCGTAGTTGAGGTACTCGGTCGTGCTGATATGGTGAAGAAGGGTCCAAGGATCATCAGTACCTATGAGACAGGAGGGAAAGATGACAGTGTGGAAAGGAACGTTATCCTTTCCCATGAACTGGTAGAGCTTGACGTTGTCCGGGTTCTTCCACCATTCCTCCCACTTTGGGGTGTAGCAAGCGGTGATGGAGGGATAACCGATGGGAGCATCATACCAAACGTAGAAGACCTTCTTCTCATATCCCGGGACCGGGACGGGGGAGCCCCAGTGGAGATCTCGAGTGATACACCGGGGCTGTAGACCCTCCTTGAGCCAAGATGTGGTGATAATCAGGCCATTGGAGGACCATTTACCCTCCTTGGATGATTTTTCCACAAAGGCTTCGCACTTGGGCTGAAGACGAGACAGGTCTAGGAACTGGTGGGTGCTGGTTCGAATGGTCGGGGTACTGTTATCAAGCTTACACCGGGGGTTAATGAGGTCGGGGGCATTGAGAAGGTTTCCGCACCCATCACACTGATCACCGCGGGCATCCGAGTAAGAGCACTTAGGGCACGTGCCTTCCACAAAGCGATCGGCCAGGAAGCGATTACAGGAGGCACAGTGGAGCTGATCCATGGAGGATTCAAAGGTATAATTCCTTTCCTGGAGCTTCAAGAAGATGTCTTGGGCAATGTCGGTCTGGGCCTGGGTGGAGGTCCGGCCAAAAATATCAAAGTCCACCTGGAACCATTTGTAGACATCGGCGTGCAGCTTGTGAAATTTATCACACAGCTCCTGGCATGTCACACCCTCGGAAAGGGCTTTGGTTTCCGTGGCGGTACCGTATTCGTCAGTGCCACAGACGTACAAAACGTTCTTACCACGGACCCGGCAGTATCTACGGGCATGTGAAGAGGGGAGGGGATGAGAAGGGGTTCAGGCGGCCAAGAGCCAGGCATATTTCCTCGTTTGGCCATGCGTTATCTTGATTCACCAAGGGTCGCTTACCGGGAAAAGACGTCAGCACTCAGGACGGAGCCGATGATGTTGCCCAAGTGAGGAACATTGTTGACGTAGGGAAGGGCACTGGTAATCAGGACGTTCTCTTCTCCTTCCTTGGGCAATCTATCCGACGATGGTGGGGAAAACGAGTGCGTTTGAGTACACCGTATAGTAAGGTTCAACATGCAACGCGTCCGGACCCTGTTTAAAGGATCAGGTGAATAAAAAAAAGGCTTACTTGATGCCTTCGGGCTTCAAATCTATGTGAACAGCGGGATCAACGGTGGGCGCCATGTGAAGGAGGTGATGATGGAAGGCTAAGGATCAAGGAGCAAATGAGGAGAGAAGGGAATCACGAGTCGAGGGGATGGCTGCCAAAAGAAAGGGCTGGAAATAGGCAAGAAGGAGACGGGGAAAGGAAAACTGCGGCGTTTGTGGGTGCAGTCGGCCATCACAAGTGTGTACATATCGATGGGGGGGGCCCCTTTGCTAGTACCTTTTTTTTTCTAGTGCAGCAGCTCCCTTTGGAAGGAAGAGGGGGCACTTTGCGCATGGTGAGAGCCTATGCAGCTGTGCGAGGATGTGCTAAGCGACTCTCAGTATGGCGAAATTCACATCTGTCTGACACCACCCAAAAACCAAAAGCCTGCTCCCGCGGCTGAAAGATAGATCGTGGATGTAGCCGCTGGCGAAAAGAGCAGTGTCATACATTATCATCACGGAGCAATGTCACACAAGTTCGCCACAACGTGTGTTTATTGCTGCAAGGGGATGCAACAAGCCAATTTTGCGACGTTGCGCCATCTTGACCGGGTTCTTAGGGAGAAGGGAGAAGGGAGAAGGGAGAAGAGGTTTTAATGAATGATAAATATAGAGTAACATGCAAGCACATCTTTTGGTCTCCCTCTACTTGCTTCCTCTTTTTCTTTCCGCCTTCATTTCCTCGCGCCTTTTGACACGACCTTTCTTCACCCTTCCATAAACCGATGAGCTTTGAATTTCTTCCTATTACTTGACGCCTTTTCCTCTTACGCCTTCTGACTGACGGAATCACCAAGCACCCTGCCAGTATGATTCCCTATTCCCTTCCTGCCCTCATGGTTCTACCCATCCTTGGAGCTCTTATTGTCCAGGCCAAGATTATGCCTAATTCCTTAGCCCATCAAGCAGCTCTTACTTATCCTAGGGGTGTAGAGGGGCATCCCCAGGGAGCTCATAACCAGCAGCTTCCTCCACCTGCCCATGGTACCACGCCCCAAGAGCATGTCACTCCACGGCATGAGAGGGGAGTATCTCCTTTATCCTCCAACTGGATTTCTCCAATGACCTCGTTTCCCCCTTTTCTTAAAACCCTCATCTACTCCGTCGCCTTTGGCCTAGATCATATGCCTTATATCTATGGGCTCTTGGGTGTTCGTGAAGGAGATACCCGCGTCTTTTCTCAGGACCCCTTATTCTTCCTTGAATCCATTCGGGGTCTTTTCCCCAACCACCTTACAGTGCCCTTTAGCCTATCCCAAGCTATTTCTCGTTCCAACGTCCCTCAATCTCATCGGGACCCGGAAACTACAAAGCTATCTATCATGCTTCACCTTATTGCCTTGCATTCATGGGCTCGAACGCAGCAGCTGATCCGATCCTACCGACGTGATCTACGACCCTTCTCTCCCCTGCCCCGCTCACGGAGTAGGCATGGAGTAGGGGCTACCTGGCGTTCCCGGACGGAATCTTTGATCTTCCCACATGTCTTCAATCAGGACCTGTCCATCACGTTTCCCTTTGTTCTCTTTGATAATTGTCGCTATGATCTTATTGAATTTCATGGTAACGATTTGTACGCCGGTCATTCAATCTCCCATATCTTGAAGAGGGTATCTTCCATTTCCTCAGTGGCTCATGATAGCAAGATGTGGGCCGATATAGGCAACGTCTATCGAAAGAACGACATATTTGCCGATTACTCATTTATCACTGAGGATCACTTTGATGCTTATGCCGAGAAATGGGAGACCTCTATAATCCAGGCTCAAGCCATCCTTGAAGCCCTTCTGCCCATGGTCAAGGATAGAATCCCTCCCAAAGTCCAATCATCGGTGAATATGGAAATGCCTGGATTTCTCAATGGGCTGGTGGACTCGTTAAAAAGTGATATTCATGAAATGATCATCACGACGAAGGGTAAGGTATTGGACAGGCTCCAGGTTTCTGCTACTCGCTTGCCTAAGATGAAAAGGAAGGTGCAAGCGCTTCATGATCGTGCTTGTCAGAGAGCTTCCCTGTTCTACAACCTGATTCGCCTCTATCTTCACCGGCCCAACCTAACCCACCTACCTAGTCCTACGTATCGGACCAGGGAGAAGGTCTGGAAGGCTATATCTATTGATAAACTCAGTGATATTTTTAACATATACCCTAAAGGAAAATTGGGAGTCTCGGCCTCGAAAATTTACCTCGCCTTGGAGGAGGTTCGGGAGTCTCTGGTCGCCGATCTTACTGTTGAAAAATCCTTTAACAAAGGAGCCAAAGCCTTAGGGGACGAGCTGATGCAAGGAATGGTGGATCCCGAGTCCCGTGACCCGGTGTCAAGCGTCTGGCGTCATCTCCAGAGGACCTCCCTCCCCATCACAACCTCCTCCACCTTTGCCTTGACACTTACCGGGTTTCTTCATCATGTTTCGGAGATATTCAGGATGGTGAAAGGGTATCGTCAAAGCGGATCCGAATTCATGGAGAACATTCCGAACTTCCTTGAGCTTCTTATTTCCATCGGTGGAGAGATGGAGGAGCTACAGATTTGGTTGGATCGAGGGCTTATCCCTTCCAAAGCCATTCACAGCCTTGTTCAAAAGATTCAGGAGCATGGAAATAGCCCTACGGAGAATCACATTCCTTCCATATTCCTTTCCAAAGCCATGGAGGAAATCTACACTGCTTTGCGCATGCTTCAAGACTTCCCGGCCAAACGTTAAGCCTTTGTCCTGATCATCCTCGTCCCCTTTGGTTGCCATAGAGCTATGCGGATCAGTCGCAATAATAATAATGATCCGTATGATACGATCATCAATAGCAATAGAAAAATACACTTTTGACTCCTTAGTTTGCCTTCAAGAGCTCATTTTAATCATCTTTCACTCTCTTTGTCACCTGGTATAGCCCTTGATCTATTTAGGAGACTCTAAGGGCACTTTGCTCAAGATTCACCCTGACCTTTTTTCCCTTCCGAAGACACATGGATGGTTAGTTAGTTAAAGCTCTCGAAGAAGGGAAAGAACAAGGACCACACGTCGTCGAACCGCCCGGTGTGGGTCATCGCGCAGGGTCTCCACGTCCTGTCGAAGCCCATCTTCCTTTAAAGTATCCCGTAGCATGGATTGTCCTTTGTTTAGGCTTGATGATCGAGTACCACGTACGGAGGATTCTCGGACACGCCGTAGTACATCCAAGAGGCCTGACAAGGCCTCGAGACGCACTCTCTACAAGGAAATGTGTGAATAGATAGCGTAGCAAATTCGCACTCTAGCAATGGCGACACGTACCGGAGAGGCCTCGTGCAGGCAAGAAAGAAGGAATGTTTTTAGCAGCATGGTGAGGCTCTCGGGGTCCGAGAAGGTCTCCTTGCTTCCAAGTCCAGTCAACCGAAGAATCCCATCCCGAATGACACGAATAGCACCCCAGCGGGCCTTCTCTATCATTTCCTCCATAATGGAAGAGGGTGGGTTGGATTGATTGGTTGTGATCTTCATTGCCGGGGTTAGGACACGAATCACCTAGGTAGTCAAGGTATAATGGAGGAAGATAGGTGAGAAATGGATGAGACACACATACACCCCGTCTCAAAAACGCTTCCTTCTCACTTACCCGATCCCAGGGAAGGACAGGGTCCAGTTTTGGCCCACGTCCACGCTCAATCGAGCCGTTGTTAGGAGCCTTGGAAAGTAAGATGGTTTCAAAGACGTGGTAGGTGGCAGGAGATTGGCGGGCGGGGCTTGGGTTGGCTTCTAGAGCCTCGACAAGACGAGTAATTAGGGTAGAGCGAATGCGCTGGTGTTGAAGGGGCCGACGAATGGATCCATCCCCCTTATAGAAGAGATTGGGGTAAGAAGGAGGATTGAGAAGGGTGATGAGGATGGCTTGAATCAACACCTTCTCTTCCTGCTCCTGCATTGAGTCAGGGCCATTCATCAACGCAGTGAGAAGGTGACTGAGGTGAGGAGAGGTGTTGACCTGGTTGGTGGGAATGGCACGAAGGTAGAGAGCCTGTGCCTCCACTCGATCCCCAGGAGAGAGGTGGAGAGGCTCAGCATCTTTGGGATATTTGTTCACCATAGCAGCCACAACCCAGGCATCCCAGGTAGGGTCCTCACCAAGATGATCCTGGAAGTTTCGGATGATTCGGATTCGTTCCTCGGACCCCATATAAGAGAGGGGGGGAGAACCCACGAGGATGGCCTCGAAAATAAGATGAGCTTCTGGGCATTCCTGAAGGGAACTGGACTCTTGGATCCAAGCCTGAAGACAATCTGGGATGGTGAGGGAGAGGAAAGAAGATACACGGGCCAGGACATGGCCCATACCTCGGGTAATAGAATGATCGGGTTGATCGGCCTTGTGGTTCTCGGATATTAGATGGATCAGAGGAAGGAAGGCACGGTCGTAGACGACCTTGCCCATGCGCTGCCCCTTCATCTTGACCATATCCTCAGTGATCTGATCCCGAGCCTTAGCCCCTTTCCACCCGCCCCGTGCCCCATCCAATCTCTGGGAGCCCCAGGATTGAAGGAGAGCATCGAAAAGCCCACACCACACTTCCTTTCCTCGGTATGCTCCCCCATTAGAGGAGCCAGATTTAGTGAGCCAGGGGAAGGAAGAGTCCAAGAACGCCTTGAGAAGCTCGGGAGATACGATGAGGAGAGGGTAGTATACACGTACATCTTCCTCCTCGCCTTGAGTGTTTTGCTCCTCGGGCTGTTCAGCCCCACCGACGAGGAGAGGGAGTAAATGGCTAACGGCATATTGCTTTCGTTTGGCCTCTTCAGGTCCTTTTTGATCCTGGCCTTGATCTAACCATTCACTAAGGACACGTAGGGCACGACCTTTCTGCCGAAGACGACGGGTAGGCCCTGTAGACAAACCTTCGACCTCTCCGGTGATTAAGCCCACCAAACCCTCTAGGGCCTTCCCTCCTTCTGACTGACTACCGGCTACAAGACAGCCTAGAGCCTGAAGGATGTATTCCTCCTCCTTATTTGTCTCTTCATTTTCATCTCCCTCTTCTGGATTGCTCTCACCCAGAAGACCATGAATGATCAAGGAGTACCATCCATCCTGACTAGAGGAATAGGAGGAAAAGAGAGGGGTGGGCATAAAGAGCTCGGCCTTCCCGGCGGCTCCCGTACGCTTCCCAAGGATAAGGAGGGAGAGGGCGAGAAGAGCACGGGACCGATGGGCCATCGCCATTTTTTGAGTTTCACCACCACGGGGAAAAAGGGGAAGGGGATTGGCGGAACCTTGGGAGGACATGGCAGCTTTCACTATCCTGGAAAACCACATCCTACCTAGGGCCTCAGATCCGTCGGGTTCCCCGGCTCCTTGAAGCCTGGGGACATCCACGAGGAGAACGCGGATGAGGGGTTCAGCTAGGGCTAACGGGGTCATTTCTCGATCCAAAAGAGCCCTGGATATCTCGTTTATCTTCTCCTCCAACTCCTTCATTTCCTCTTCTCCCTCTTCAGAAGCCTGAATGGGGAAGAGGGAATGAAGAAGAATGCCGAGTAGGGGAAGGCATTGTTGGAGCAGAGAAACTCTAGCCTCCTTGCCACCCTCACTTCCGGGAGGGCAGTTGATGAGGAGGACATCGCCCAGGAAAGAGGGCCAGACCTTGGTGATGACCCAAGCGGGGATGATAATGCGTCTGGGGCTAGTTGTCCGAGTTTCCTCCTTGCCAACTCCGGAGGAAGGATCGTCATCAACCGAGTTGTCTCCCCCTGCCCCTCGAAGAACCCTCCAGACATCCCTTCGACAGGCCCAGGAGCTGGCCGAAGCCTTTTCCACAATGGAGGTGTACATCAAGGGTCCGAGGGTGGGGGTGGGGGCCAGGGCGTAAAGAGCCTGGGCCAAAGCTTCCCTTACCTCCTCTTCTACTCCACTCTCCTGACCAGTTCCTCCACCACTTCCGGTAGCTGGGGCCCCAGGGCGTATGGGAGAACGAAAGGTGATGGGGAAATAGCGGAAAGGGATGTCAAAGAGATTGGAGGCCACTTCAGCATCTCCCTGGACCCAGGGGGTTTGATCAAGGATGGGAAGCAGAGTGGATGTGAGCTGGAAGAGGAGGATAAGGCCCTGGGGGTCCCGTTCACCCTCGGAAGCCTCCTGGAGGGCGGATCCAAGGACCTTGGGATGGGCCAAGGCATAGGATTCAACATAAGGTCCGGTAGAGAGAGATTGGAGAAGTCGATAGGAGAGAGATCGGAGGAGGTGTCGGGCCATACGGGATTCATCGGGTGTCCTGCCTTCCTCCCTTCCAGCCTCCTCCAAAACGCCGGGGAGGAATTGGGTAAGAAGATTTTCAATACCACTGGCTGAGCAAGAGGGGGAGCTACGAGGGGTACGGCCGAGGTCTAGGACGTTGGTGGCGACCTCCCCAAGAGCCAAGATCTCAGGGACAGAGACGTGTGGGGTGGGTGGGGAGAGTCGGGAAGCGACAAAGCGCAGGATCACATCACCACCCGAGGGATTCAAGGAGGGACATGAGGGGAGAAGGTGGTTGAGAAGACGTAGGGCATGTAGTCTGGACGTGGCGCTTTCCGAGGTCATGTCGGGGGCCAGGGCGAGAAAAAGGGTGGATAGAGGCAGGATGGCCTTTTGGACACGTGTGGTCAAGTCATCCTTGGCCTCCGATGCATCCTGCGGGGATGAGGTGGAGGAGAGGGCTGCTTGGATAAGAGGAGGTAGGAAATCCGGGAGTTGGGTAGACATTGCAGGGTGGAGGAGGAGGAGGAGGGGGGATGGGGAAGAGAAGAATGAGAAAAGACAGAGGGGCCGCCAGGAAGCCACAGGGATGAGACGCGCTTTGAGTGAGTGCAGCTTAGTCCTGGTTGGTTGGTTGGGGGACAGTGTCATCCATAGCTTTGGGTGAGGCTGCGGTAAAACCCATCCGTCGCGTCCCAACACATGCTCTCCCACACGCGCCTGGGTAGGCCCATGGAGGCCAAGGCGAGGGGGCTTCACTCAGATACAGAGGCAATCTGTACACAAGGATGATGATTATAATACAACAGCATTTACACTGTTTGTAACGTTCGTACAGTTGGTAGTCATTCTTGGTAGTTATGCAAATGGGTGTTTAATATAATTTCCTCTCCAGCACGCATGATTCTAAGTATCCAGGGCCATGTCTACTTGAACCTTTTCCCTCTCGTCTTTCATGGTAGACATATCCTCATCTATCCCGATGATCTCATCTTTCATAGGCATATCCTCGTCATCCTGAGGAGTGACGGATTGCGCTTCTTGATCTCTGATCCGAGATTCCTGCTCAGGGGTCAAGATAGTCGGCAGATAATAGAGGGAGGGTGCATCTGGTGAATTGGATGTTCGTAGAAAATGAGCAAGATGCGCTTGGTGTCGATGCATCATCTGATGATGTTCACGTTCCAGGATCATCCTCTTGAGCTCGAGTTCTTCTTGACGCTCCCGTTCTTGCCTTTTCTCCTTGTCCGCGACCATCGATCGTTCGCGCATCAATCGCTCCTGAATCTTTTCCTCCAACTTCCGTCGTCGCTCGACGCCCTCGGCCGAGGTACCAGACCGAGGGGTCTTCGAGGTAGATTGGAAAGCTTGAAGAGTGCCCAGGGCCAGACCAAACATCCTTCGACCCTGTTCTCTTACTTCTGGGTCCTTGAGATCGAGTCTAGGGCCGCTTGAGCGCGTGTGCATAGGGGAGGAGGAGGAGGGAGAAGATGAAGAGAGGTTTCCTTCTCTTTCTTTACTGGATCCCCTCGAGTGATCGGATGAATCCATTGAGCTCCCGGTGGGCTCTGCGTCTCCTCGGACCACGGTGTCTTCATCGTGGAGACCAGATAGACTGGCCGAGTCATGATCCTCCTGGGGGATGTCAGAGAGCGGTGGTACAGCCGGCTCGGACATAGTAACACTGAAGAAGGATGTAGAGGCGGTGAGGGATGAATGAGTACAGAGGAAGGAGGGATGGGGACATCCAGGTTTGAATCCCCAATACCACACTGTGAATCAGGGCGTCAGGTTGGCTGTCCTTAGGTCAGCCTGGGCGAATGAGTTTTTCTTAGAAGGGTTGTTCGTGCAAGTCAGACACATGTGGAGCGGCCCTGTATTCACTGTGCCGCCACTGTACATGCCTTGATGAGCATTCATTGTATCTTATATATTTCATATGCTATTCATCATTTAGTAATCGTCTGAGTAGAGACGACGGTCCTTTCTCACGCACCTCTCTAGGCTAATGCGCTGCGCTACTATCCCTACGGGGAGAATAAATGGCAAAGAGGGAGATTCAATGGGCAGATTAATCGCCGCCTTCAGCTAGTCGTTATTCTTGTTTGTACTCATTCATAGGTGAACGTAGAGGCGATTCAGCTCCACTGCATGAGCGCGTCAATGAATGCATCAACTTCAGGCTCAGCTCTAGTCTCCGATACTGCGCAAAAATGGAATACGACGCACTGTTGGCACAACAGCAGGGAAAAGACCGCTATGAAGGCATTCATCAAGACAGGTTGTGCGCCTTGTATTGATCCACTTCATCTCTCTTTTCTTTACCTCCCTGTCTTTATGTGCTCTCAGCCCCAAGGTCAGCATTTACCTGGTTCCGCCGTATCATCCGCTTCATCTTAGCCATCTCTCTCCGCCTTTTCCTTCTTGACGATCTAACCTTGTGGAGCTTCCCTTCTCTCTCGCTCTCTCCCACTTTTCCGAGCCCGTTTGGTGATCTTCCCAATAGCACACCACCGGCCCTTCCAACCCAAACACAACGGCGCCTAGCGCCCTCATGCTCTTCCGTCTCTATTCTGCTCTCTCTCAATCATCTCTCTGCTCCATGAATCCTCTTCGCCCTTCGCGTACATGCAGGTCTGTTTCCCTACCACGCCTCAATGCCCTCTCTTTCCTCTTATTCTTTCTCCTCCTCTCAACGACACTCGCTCTCACTTCTGAACCCTCGAAAGAAGTCGATGAAAGCGCCTTGAGCCACTCCACATCAGAGGAGCAGCCGCTACTCGTGTCTCCTAAACGTCGCTCCCCATTTAGGTTTGTGCGAAAGAAATGGGGAAATAGACCTCTTTTCAAGGGAAAGAGGCTATTTGGTCGAAAGCCCTCTAAAGTGCCTCAACTCGCCCGGGAAATGATAGATGGGCCTGCCGCTTCCTCATCCTCCCGCTCCTCGACCCAGAGGTCTTCCGCGGTATTCCGGAACATCGACGCTTATATCCCTAAGCTCGTGGAACCCTTACCACCCGATCAACGACTGGGCTTCTCCATGACTCCGGTTGCCTTGGAAAATCCAGCCCGTCAGGTTCGCCGGGCCTTCCTCATCCTCCATGATGCCATTTTAAGGGCATTACGGGGCCTGGTGGGCACGGACATTACCAGTCGTATCCGGCATGGCCCCTCTCTCCAATGCCTTTATGATCCTTACTACGTTGTACAGCAGTGGAAAAAGAAGGAAGAAAAACTGCAGCCAATCCCCTACAATAACTCCAAACAATGGCTTGAGTTCATGGACCATCAAGAAAATCCCATACAGGCTTATTCGTATGCTTGGAATCCCAATCATTTCCTTCATCAGCGATTCTTCCCCTCTAAATCCTGGTATTCTCGGTTCCTCCGACCCTTCCTTCTAGGGCATCCGCTCCGGACTTTTAAGGGACGAATCAAATGGGCATCCAGAATCCTGTACAAGCATTTAAATATTGTCTTTGACTCCAATTCATTCCTGAGCGGCGTACAAATGGTTCCTGCAGCCGCCACGAGTCTTCGGCGGATGAACTGTACCGCTGTCGTGCATGCTCGAACCAGACAAGTCCTTGTGGTGGATGGAGTCGTCGGGTCGACCCTACTACCCGACGGGGAACACTTAAACAAGTGCAACACTAAAACCATGATCGGCAGTGGAGTGAAGACCAAAAACCCCGACACCGCCTGGACTGATAGGAAATCTGCGGGGAAAATTGCCACTGCCTTAATCGTCTCCTTCCTTAACCTGTACCAGGAAGTGGAAGCGGTCCGACGGATAATCCATTCCGTCGATTCATCTACTGTTGGGAAGGAACAAGATGAGTCGTTGTTGAGACAGATCAAGGACCGTAGCTCCCTTGAAACCCTACCTCTTCTCACGTACCCAGCCTACCAAGATGAATTGGCCAAGCGAAAAGCCTTTGCTAATATGGATGGGGCCGCTCCATGGGCAGATTACGAGGCCACCTCCATTACCCCTGGAAACCTTCATGATCTTGGCGAGCCTGATGCCCGTTGGAGCCGGTATCAAAAGGGATGCATTGAACTGGAAGACATCAAAAAGAAACGGATTCAGAAGTTCATGCAATCCTGGGCTAGAGAGGGCAAAGAGCATAGGTTATTTACTGCCTTGGCTACTGCTCTCAAGAAGAAGAAGCTGGAATGAGTAGTGGAAATCGGATAATTCCTCCAACCGTAACGATAATATATTTTACATGCTCTTCCTGCACCAGTCTGTAGTAATAATGGTTCATGTCTTCATAGAATGCTCCAGGACACCAAAGTAATTAGAATTTCATCCCTCTGGATTACTGGACATGATCACATAGGAATGAAATCACGCTGCATGGCCTTGGACCATGGATCCACCAGGGTCCGAATGGATGAAGATGGGGTGATGGGGTAAAGTCCAGAGGTCATGCTCCATAGACTAGGGGTGACTGAGGAGCCCTTGGGAGGGGATGGTCTTGAGGGAAATGAAGGACGGACCCACTCTGACCACCGAACCACATCTTGGAGAGTACGCTCAAGGATTATAGACTGGGCTGATTTGGCTTCACTGATCCGCGTTCCCCGGCCGCTCATCCAAGACAGACCAGGCCCATCCGTCTGATTCGGGGCAAGGGAAGCACTGATGGCCAGGGCCAACTCCACGTCTCCTCCGTTCATCTCTTCCTCGGTCACTCTGGGGAGGATACTGGGGGTTGAGGTAAAGTCTGCATCGTCATCAGGTCCTTCTGTCTTTGGACCAATCCCACTACTCTGGTTGTCCCTCCCCATGCCTGTCGAGTCTTAAGTCAGGGTAGTACACTGGACTGGTATGTCCTTTGAGAGGGGCTCACCAGTTGGAGGGGTCGTGGTGAATCAGCTTGAGATTTCGGGACCAAGGGGAGAGAGATGGGATATGTCAAGACGACGATTGGAGCAATTCTAATGGGCAACAACAAATACCTTTCTTGGATATTGCTATTATTGTTATTATTATTACGTTCCCTGGATACTACAGCTTGACCAAGTCAAATGCCCATTTTGTGTTCAATCCATTAGCACTGTTGTCACCAAGTTAGATTAATTCAATCATCCCATCCAAATCTAATCGTATCCTACATGATCCCCTATTTTGCCCCCTCACCACAAAGAAAGATGATGTTGATCCAATCAAAAGGGAACCGAAGAGAGATCCCCAATAGACATGGCCATCTCCTCATCCTTCTCATCATCGTCAAGATGGTCCTCCTCATCTTCTCCGCTCGATTCCAAAGGAGTGATCGATCCTTGGGAGGCCCCCTTTCCATTCCCGACTCCCTCTCCCCCATCATATCCATTCACCTCAAGATCACTACCCTGGGAGCCGGGAGGGGCCTTGGTGTAGATCGTCTTGGGCTTGATGATCCCAGGTCGAGAGTTCCTCTTATCCTCCTCGTCACTTTTGTCATCAGTTCCCTCCTCATCCCGATACCAATCAACGGGCTCGGTTCTAGACCTGAACCTCTGGTGTGAGCCGGTTGAAGCCATCCTCCTCCCTGGTCCCCCACCGCCTCCAATACCGGAAATCCATTTTTCCTCTTTGGCCGATATAGCGGGGGGAGGAGGAGGGGATATCCTTCCGCGAATATTGGCAATGACGCTGCCTAGACCACTGCCTCCCCCGCCCCCGGATGTCTCAGCTTGGTCCTCAGCCAGGAGGGCATCAATGTCCAGAGAGGGAAGAGGGGGCCTCCAGTAATTCCAGTCGTTGTACTCACTCACCATTAGTTCAGCCCCTCCTCCCTGGAGGGATGGGAAGATTTGGTCCACAAGATCAGTAAGGGAGATGTAAGAGGAACGGAAGCCGGTAGCCAACTCGAGCCGTACATCTCCATTGTATTCGATGGTGAAGATGCGGGAGGTAGGGACATTGACACTACGATAAGACATGGCATCAGTGATACGGTTGCCAAACCCTGCGTAAAAGGGCGTCTCCATGACCCCAGGGGTCGCTCCGGCTGTCTCGATGAAGAGTCGACGGATGTCGCGAAGGCATGCCATCTTGAAGACTTCGGGCTTCCTCATGATCACTTCCCGATGCAGAGAGGTGAACAGACGATCGGGGGACATGATGACCGGGCCATCTGGAAGTTGGAAGGGTCCTTGCTCCACACTTCTCAAGTACCCACGGGTAGCATCGGCTTGTCCTATGGCTCGGGAGGTGAGGTAGAGGAAGTGATAGCCATTCCGGGCAATATCCGTGTACAGCTTGGCCACCCCAGGATGCGTCCAGTCCTTCCCAACCATATTGAAGATATGCCCCAGGGCATCAGATCTATCGAGAAGGGAGGGTGAGTGGAGGGATGATACTATAGATGTGTGTGTGGATAAACCATCACTTACTTGGTAATGGTGCCATCAATATCCGAAATGACCACCTTGGCATCCTCTGGCCAAAGGAAGATCTTGGAGGTGCAATAAACTCGACCTTCGGAGGCGGCCACAGTGAACCGGACCTCATTAGCACCTCGTCGTAGGCCCAAGGACTTGAGCTGATCGCTGGTTAGCCGAAGGGTCTTTGCATATTGCCACCTCCGAGGTCGACCATTTCCTGGGCCCTTGGATCCCCTCCTTCTCCTTCTCCTTCCCCCCTCCCCTTCTTTGGCCACCTGCGGAAATGTGCTGGATCGTTTTTGCGCAGTGAGCGCATCGTGTTCCTTGACTTCCTCATCATCATCCCCATCCGCCTCTTGTAGAGCCCCATAGGTTGACTGATGTTGTTGGAGTGGAGAGGAGGGACGTGATGTTTTGGCATGTCTGGGAGGCTGCAGGGTACTGCCGGAACCAGAGAGCCAGGCCCTCCAGCCTCGACGTGGGGGCCCCAAGACGCCCCCTCGACCCTCCTGACCACTGACGACTCGACGTGGCTCCCCTACGGATAAAGCATGAATGGGGGTCTGATCCCGATGAAGCCGTCGATCATCCTCCTCTTGAGCTTGTATCAATATCTCGCTCTCCAAAGGAGAAAGAGAAACAAATGGGAGATGGTTTTGGGAATCCTCGCTTAGCTTAGCACCGAAGAGAATGGAGCCAATGAGATGGGGACCAAGAGCCTCCCAACTGTAGTAGGATCCTTGATAGAAGATTACCAGGTCGGGGTGTCGGAGACATTCTCGGGGATCTTCAGCCCAGACCTGTTGGCTAACCTCGTTTCGGGAAAATACTCGACGCTTTCGCCGACGAATCTTCTCCTGAACCCATCTCTGACGCTCCTCCTCTTCTTCGGCCTCCTCTTCCGTTACCTCCTCTACATCCTTGGTTCTCTTCTCATATTGCTGATAAAGCCGGTCTTCCTGATCCCATAAGGCACGAAGACCACAGGTGGATAGCCGATAGACCAGGGTAGGGTCCTCTAACTCCGCCTCATCATCCTCATCCCAGTCCTCCTCTTCCTCTCCTAGAAGACCTTCCTCGTCCGAGTCACTGCTAGTGGCTAGGGTAGAGGGATCAATCCATTCATCCTGGCCTGCACCAACATCTGAGGAAGGCCCTCGACGCCTGGGAAGGGCGCCCCATCCCCAGCTCCATTCACGTTTTTGTCGCTCCCCCCTCCCGGCTCCCTTACCAGCACGCCGTGTATAAGTGGAAGTGATGGGACTCTCGTCATCGTCGTCATACTCGTCTTGATCCCCATCCTCAGCCGGATTGACCCTTCGTAAAGGACCAGCTCCCATACCCTGTCGATCATCCTCCCAGGCCTCATCTTCCTCCTCATCTTCCTCACTGCCCCTCCCCCCTTGCTTATATGGCCTATCCAGTTCAGTATCGCTCAGAGGCCCTCGAGAATAGGGAGATCCATAGGGATGGGTAAGACCAAGGGGGGAGGCCGAGGGCATGGAAGGTAGAGTAATTTTGGATTTATCCTCTCGGGTGACCCCATTATCCTCTCCTTGGGCCTTTACCTCGTCACGAGTGCTTTCATCACTCATCATTGACCCCATAGCTGGGGTATCACGCAAGCCAAGGGATTCCAGATTTCCCGGGGTAAATCCGGTTGATTGGGTGAGATCTGAGAGGGTTCGAGCGTGTCGAAGAGACCCGGCTCTTCGGTCCCTACCACTCACGTGGCTCCATGCTCCCCCCGATGCTTCGGTAACTAGGAGTTGGGGGGTCCCAGGGGGACCCCGAGACCCCTTGGTGTGATATCCCACCGTATCTACCTCCACCAAATCTTCGATCGTCTCGTTGGTCCCCGTCAACAGCATGGAGGATACTTCAGTATCGGAATGAGAGCCATCCTCATGAGGACGGGATGGGGCCGGAGAGGGTGCAGCTGTGGTGATAGCCGAGGAAGCCTCAGATATCTGCGTCATGTCTGGGGAGTAAGGCGACAGGGTGGGGGGAATGATAAAAGCGCCTTGGCCTTCAGAATCCTTATGCTCTGTCCCAACGTCATCACCTTCTTCCTTTTTCTCAGGAGCCACTACTAGATTATGATCTGATTCCTCCTCCTCTTCCTCTTCAACACCGGAAAATTCATGGGCACTCTCAAAATCCTCGGGCCTGAGAGGAGGTGGGGCTTGACCATCCAGGTCAAAATACTCCATATCCTCCTCCTCTTCCGGCCGAGTGGCCTGAAGAATGGGGGAAGTGACGTACTCGTCGGGAATAGGCTTGTCGGTTTTGAAGACAAAGAAAGCTTCCCCCTGTTCCCCAAGCTTCATCAAGTAGGGAGTCCTTTCCCCGTTGACCTCAACCTCAATAGCTTTTTCCGACGGTCGAAGAAGTCGGAGCTTCCCGAAACGAACGTGAAAGGGTGAGCCATGCATCTCACCTCCCGCTTTTTCCACGACAAGGACATCAATGGCCCCAGAAAGAGTGGCCGGGTTGAGATCACGGTAAAAATCGGAAAGATTGGTCAGGGCCTTGGCCACATACTGGCCGATGGAGGAGGCCATCTGGGACGACAGAGGACTTGGTGACTAGATTGGACTATTGTAGACCGAGTGCCTGAGAGAGAGAGAGAGAAAGAGAGAGAGGAAAGGAAGGCGATACGGAAGAAAAAGATGCTGATGATGATTGATTAGGGAGGAGCGAGATGGGATAATTGGGTGTAAGGAAAGGAGGAAGGAGATAGTGGTGAAGAAGACCCTGGGTAGAACTTGGTCAGCAGGGGGAAAGTTCCTAAATAAAACGACGCGCTCAAACGGCATGGGTAGTCGGGAGTTGGGTGGTGGTGGGCCTGAGAGATCATCCAGCAGAGCAAGAGACAGATCGTCCCACCCCCTAAAGGGGCAGAGCAGAGACCAGGGCGAGCCGCATGACTGGCGGTGCCAGACAACATATGTGTGAGTGTGAGTGTTGATTGTATGTGAAGACGGTGACAAATGGAAAGGCGACCAGAGAGTGACATGTCCACACACATGCTTCCACCTCGTTATTGGGATAGGACAAGCCTCAGGGGGTGGGAGAGTGGCAGTGTAGCATACTTGACAAGGTCGGGCCAGGATACGGAGGATGTCACCCGAATGCCTTGTCATCTAATGCCATGGATGCAATATCGTCTTGAATGATGGTCTCCAAGGACAAAGCACTAACATTGACGTGTCAAGGAGCATCCCGGGATTGGAGATCGGTTATGCAGGGATACGCTTGCACCTGTCACTATCCCAGTAAAGAGTATATAGATGGTATCCTTGAAATCCTAGGAGCGTACACGGCTTTAATGATGCATGAAAGCTCATATGTTCCCAGGAAAGGAACGTCAGGTGTTTTCATGATTTTCCAGGCAATTGTTCCCCTTTGCCATATATAAATCATAGGTTCATGGGCTAATCAAACTCGGAGGGAAAGCCATGTAATGCTATGTTTGGAGAAAAGCGCCGCAAGACAGCACACCTCGCTTTGGTTGGAGGTTGTAGTAGTAAACAATGAAGTGTATTTGGGGAAATTACAATCTTGCCTTTTTCCTAAAAGTCTTCACAGCTTCATCTCAAAAAGATTCAGAACCTTTCCTCACGACATCGCTGCTTCTTCCATGGATCTTCCGATCCCTCCTATCTCCTCCTGTATCCTCCTCCCATTTCTCCTCCCATTTCTCCATCGTCCCCCTTTCAATGACCGCCCTCCTTTT
>KZ987814.1:0-20614 GCA_003614145.1 Piptocephalis cylindrospora
GCGACTTGCTGTGCCCCTTCCATATTATCAGAAATGAAGCGGGTGGCACGCATAATGCAATTATAGGCCGTGGCATCCCAACGGACGTTCCATGCGGGCCACATTGCCAATGCCTTTGCCAATGTCTGCATTTTGGCATCCTGGGCCTCGGGGTCCGATTCGGATACTACCTCCTCACACAGAGCACGCATCAGGGCGTGTACATCCTGCCCCTCCGTAGGGATCATCCCGTAGGTGGTTACATCCCCTAGCATCTCGAGAGCCAAGTCAGTCTCCCCCATGCTCACTAGGCGCTGGAGGACTTGGCGCGTCCCAAACCCCGGTATGGGCCGTCCCTGTCTACGCCAAGCTCGGATCGCCTCCTGCATCAAGGGAATTTCATCCCGCTTGGTGAATTTTAGGCTCAGTCGGGTCAAGGCACTATGCTTGGGTCCAGCACGAATAGGAGATGAGCTATCCAACAACGGCATTAGTTCTTGATGGAGGTCCCGAAAGGCCGGGGTGATATCTGGCAAGAGAAAGTGAGGCGTTTTCATATGCAACGAACGGTTTTTTGGAGGGAATTGTGACTAAGCCATCATTGAAACGCCTGCCCAACCGGATAAATCCAGTTTAAACATACTCCCTATAACTGTCTTTTCAGGAAGGTTGTTGAGGATCAGAGACATTTCTCATAACAAAAACATCATCACGTTACTATCCTTTTCGTTGTTGAAAAATTTATTGTCTCATGGGGAAATTGCACCAAAAAGGCTACTTACTATCCTTTCCTTACCTTTCCATGGTCTTTTTCTTTAAAAGTTCTCATTATTTTACTGAAAACCGATCGACCCTACTCTAAAGGCCGCCCTAGCTTCTCAAATACCATTACTGTTATTATCATTGTTAGGCAATACCATGACAAAGTCCTCAAATTTCATATTGAACGGCATGGGCTATGATCATCGTCTAGTATGTAGCGTTCACTCCCCTTACACTGCAGAGTATTTGAGATCCCCTCACTACCCTTTTGCACTTGTGTGGTGCAGGCATTTTTTTTCTTTTTTCTTGTCACGCACACTCTTTCTCTTGTGGGCCTTGAGACCTCTGCACAGGTTTTGGTCCCCATTATACTTCTCTTCGAACACCAAGTATTTGGCCCAGGTCCCGCTGGTGAAGAAAGGTGCTCTGGATGAGGACAAAAAGAGATCCGAGTATCTGTCAGCCCTGAATAGCCTCCTTCTCTCATCATCCCTCATCCCTCCCCTCCCCGATCGTCCCTCCCCCTAAGCCCTCCACCAGGACCTTCATCCCCCCCTCCCCGTGCTCATCTCCTTTTGGCTTAGAGAGAGAGGTACAACCCCCTCCCCCCTCAATCCTCAGCTTTTTTTGCAAGCCTTTTGGGCGCAAGCTTTTCCGACCCTACGACCCCCTTCCCGCCTCATCTGCTTCTTACCTAACCAACCATGCCGGCACACAACGTCCTTCCCGGAGAAACCAACAATGCTACGGTGGGCAAATACGCCTCGGCTGGTAGTAACGGTAGCACCTCAGCCACCTTACTTCTTTCTGCCTTTTCTTCCCCGATTGCTGACTTGCATGCCGTGGTTAATCTTTCTCTGGATGTCCATCGTCTACGCGTATTGGATGGAAATACTGGTGCTTTAAAGGCCGAGTTGGATAGTGCGCCCAAGTCCGGATTTTCCTCCCTTACTTGGGGTGTCCTTGCTGGGCAGACCACCGAGGTAAGAGCACTTTTTGTCTTTTGATATAGGCGAGCTAATAAGGAGAGGGGACTTGTAGGGTTGTAGGGTTAGGGATTCCATTTTATTTGCTACGCGTATCCATGCATTCATCCATCTCATACGATCCTTCTATCCCTCAAGCAGACCTCCAAGGGAAAGAAGCGTCGGCAGTCCGGTCAGGCACTGCCTTCGACTACACAAGTCTTGGTACTTGGAACGGAGGATGGGCAGATCAAGGCCTTCTCTCCCTCACACAACACTGTGCTTTGTACCCTTGTTGGCGCACACCAAGCCCCTATTCGGGATGCTCTGTTCACCTCGGATGGTACCATGGCCTTTTCTGCCGATGCTTCTGGTCTCATTATTCAATGGGATTTGGGGAGTGGGACAGAGATGAAGCGTTTCACTTCGCGCATGCGTACCATCTCCCGCCTGGCCTATGCTGCTGGGCCCAGGCTTCTCTTTGTCGCTGATCATCGCATTGAGGCATGGGCTGTCGAGGATGGTCACCTGGTTACCTCTCTGCCCGGCCATGCTACATCCGTGGTAGACCTCGCCCTTTCATCCACCTTGCCTCAGGAGGATGGAGGCCTCTTCCTTGTTAGCGCTGCCGATCAGGATAGATCTATTAGTATGTGGAACCTTGGCCCTCTTCTCACGGCTTTGTCCCAGGAAGACGGAGAGGATGAGGCCATGGGATTGCCCACCCTCGATTCTGCTCAGATCCCTGTTTCACTCCTTACCCTGGAGCATCCTGTGACGCGTATCTCCATCTCCGAGGCCAATTACTTGCTTGCATCCACTCATGAAGGCCTTGCTGCGGTGTGGAGGCACCCGTTTGTGGTAGAGGAGGAGAAAAGCAAGAAGAAGAAGCCTCGATCCAAGGCAGCTTTCTCCCGGCCCGCCGACTCAATCATTCACTTGACTCAGACTGGAGGGAAGAAGGGTGGCAAGACCATGGTGCCCCTCCTGGAGGCCCGGTGGATTTTGGGAAGTGAGAATACGGCTCGAGTACGCGTTGCATGTGGATCCTCTTCCCTCCTTTCGTCGTACCAGGCGGTCGATCTCCTGGACACTGACCGGGGCGGCGAAATGAAGAAGGAGGTTGTGGTGGAGGTAGGACCCCAGGATAAAAATCTTCTGCTTAACACTCAGGATTTGGTTTCGCGGCGAAAGGAAGCATCTGAGAACCGGGCTTTGACTAGTCGGGATGAATCGGCTGTCCGGGTCCTCGGAGCTGAGGATACTGTACCCCAGGCTACGTCAACCATGAATGATCAGGTAAGTCGAGTTAATCACACCCTTAGTGTATGACTTTTAACAAGTATTGGCTCACTACCGGTTGATCTTCATACTCACCGTCTCTCCTTCACTTTTCTCCCTTTCCCTTTACTAGGGATTTGAACCGACTATGGAAGAGCAACTTAAGATGTTGGCCCTGTCTAAAGCGGCTGCATCGTCCAAAAAAGCCTCTTCCACAGGAAGGACTCTCAACAGTGCTGCATCCACGCCCGCAGCTACTCCCAAGGCCAATTCCCTGCAACAAATTTTGGTTCAGTCCCTGCGCTCTGGAGATCGTGCGCTCCTTGGAACTTGCTTGGTGTATGGAAACCAGCAACTTGTTCACAACACTGTCCGTCGTCTACCCGCAGAGCTGGCCGCTCCATTGCTGGAGTGCCTAGTGGATCGGTTCCGATCTCGACCGGCCGATGGCCTTACCGTATCCGTGTGGATCAAGTCGGTCCTCCTCTATCACTCGGCTCGTCTTATGTCGGACCCTAGCATGGTTTCTCGTCTCGCCACCCTCTACCAGGCCATCGATGCCCGTACCTTTGTGCAGCCCCGTCTCCTGCGTCTGAGTGGACGCTTGGATATGGCTTTGGAGCAAATCCGCATGCGCAGTGTCCTGGAAGGATCGGCTGATGGGCAGGATGGGACTCCCGGAAATGTGTACGTAGAGGGAGAAGAGGAGGAGGATGAAGAGGGCAGCGATGAGGACGATGATGATAGCGACGAGGAAGAGGACTATGAGGATGATGAGGATAGCGAGGATGATGATGAGGATGATCAGCTGGCCGAGATGAATCAATTGATGGATATGGATGGAGAAGAAGAGGAAGAAGAGGAGGAGGAGGATATGATGCTCATGTCGGATAACTCCATGGGCGAAGAGGACAGTGGCGAGGAGTCGGCATAATATCATTGCCCACTTCTTCTTTTGTGTCCATTCGACGCTTCCCCTCATTGATAAAGTCAGGAAAAACATAGTATTCTTTGGTATCTTTTGTTTTACTTTTCGTTCTTATATTGACTTTTAATAATAATATGATTCGGACTCAAAAGCAATATCTAAAGGTGGTTCATTGTATGCAAGGTGTTAAAATAGGTAGCTGGGTGGTCAATGCAAAAAGAGCTCGGTGACGGGGAATTGAACCCCGGTCTCCCGCGTGACAGGCGGGGATACTCACCACTATACTATCACCGATATCCTTTGTCGGGTCACAGCTTACTCTAGACAGCAGGGGAATCCCCATAGTGAGACCCACAAGCGAGGATTGAGAAGTGTGTGTGTGTGTGCGTGTCTATGGTGTGTGTGTGTGTCTATTGTGTGTGTGTATGTGTCTATGGTGTGTGTGTGGGTGGTGGATCACTCCCTCAATATGAGAAGAGACGAGTATAAGAGGGAGCAAGAGATGGGAGAGCACTCTCCATCCTGGGGGGATGGGCACCTTGGTTCTGCATCTGATTGAGAGACCAAGGGAGTAACAAGCATCCATCTCCCCAGACATCCACGATTCCCATCGTGCACAGAAGAGAACGAAAAGAAGTCTCGACACCTTTGTGGTTTCCGCTAAAACTCTTGTGTTGCTCTCAATGAAGACTGGGGCTATCACTATGAATGAATGTATTGGTGCGGATCTGAATGCGGATGGCAGTGTCAGCTGATAGAGCAAATCTGCCATCGGATCCAAAGTATGGGTTGCACCCATACATCCATTTTTTATACCCATCCCTACTCATAGGGATGGGGATCATCATCCTCATCCTTCATCCCTATCACACTACAAACGCACACACACACACACACACACACACACTCAGCCTACACACTGTGTGATAGAGGCATGTTCCTTTGGCCTCATTCATCTTCCTCCTTCATGCTCCCTCTGGGCACTCTAGAAATGCCCCTCTCATCATTAGGAGCCCCATCTACCACACCTTTTGGAAAAGGATGATTACCATTTATCACGTATATGCATCGCGGCCCAAGATCTAGTGCAAGTCACACTAAATACAGTCAATCCTCAAAGTCTGGGAATCAGTTCACATCCAAACAAATAGAAAAACTCATAGTTAACAAAGATGGGATCAGATGGTGAAATTGAGGGAAAATCTATGGGGAAAAGTAGCATAGAAATATGTATGGAGAATCGCGGGGGGAGCTTGGGAGAAAGAAAAGACCTATTTTAAATCGCTTTATCATCATCCAGGCTTTGATGACACTTAGTTCATCCAGCCCATCAAGCTAGCCGCATCCTTCCATCTAGTCTGGATATTGGCGGCGTTATCTTTGTTCAAGGGCAGCACCATATCGGCAGGTCGTCTCCGAAACTCTAGGACGGTGCTGTCTTTAGAGAGAACAGCACGGGTGGCGAAACTGATGGTGCCTCGGACGGGGAGGGGAGCTGGCAGAAGACTTGTGTCATTGAGGCGGAGAGCAATGAAGGCCAGATCGGTCATAGCAATACCTTCACCTCCTGGGAAGGTAGAAAAGGTACCCTTGTTCCTTTGTTGATCGGAGAAGGCGGAGGCCAGGACGGTCTTGACGCCCCGATCAGCGAGCTGCTCGGCAAGATTGGCGCACGCGGACCCGCAGTATCCATTGCTAAAGACGATAAGATCAGAGGGGTCATTGGGAGTGGGGGCAGTAGCGAGCATCTGCTGAATTTTCCTCGCTGCATTTGAATTTTTCACAAGGCACTTGGAGGCGCCAGGAAGGGTATAGCTGACCGAAGGGTTACCCTGAGGTCCGGAGGGGGTACTGGGAAGGTGCATTCCAGGATTGATCCATGAGCTGGACTCGGTAAAGGACTTGTTGGTTCTGGGGTCACCATACCGATTAGGAGAATAGAGACTGACAAGGTTCTTGGCGGCTAAACTATCATGAAATTTCTTCACAAGGGGAGAAATGCGTATAGTAGAATAATTGTCATTCCAGAGAGAGGGAAAGGCCTGATTCTTCCGGGCGGAGCGGAGAAGAAGGGGAAGGAAGGTCTGAGAAGTGCAAATGTAACCACCGGCATTGTTGGATAGATCTACCACCCACTTTCGGACGCCGGCGGCACGAAAGCTCTCAGCACCCTCCACAAAAGCCTTGGCCCACTCCAGATCAATACGGCTCATTTTAGTGATTTGGATGACGCCAATTCCTCCTTTAAGAATAGTGAAGGCCATATCGTAGGCAGTGACTTTGGTCTTGCCAAAGATATCATTCAAATCGTCGGATGTGGCGGCGGATGTGGGAGCAATGTTGGCGCCCAATGTTGTGCCTTTAGCCTTTGAGGCTGAGTCGTGGTGGTTGAACCTTTCCATGATGGAGGTGAGGTCCTTGGCGGGAATGGGGGGAAGGGCGTTTTTTTCGTAAATGCCGCTACTAACTGCGGCCTCATCGTAAAACCACTCCCTTTGGATATCGGAGGCCTGGTCCTTGTTATTGGAGCTGGTGCTCAAGGAGTCGTAATTAGAGGGAGCGCAATAAGCTTCCCAGTACTTGTTGGTGGAGGTGATGTTCAAGGAGGCAGGATCACTGATGGAAGAGTCGGCTAATCTGACGGACCAAGGGGCATGGATGGTCTGAGGAGGGGGCTGTTCACCTCCGGCGCCGTTTGCAGCATAGCGACGAAGGTAGGCTGGGAGCTGCTTGTTGGTTCCGTCTACGGCTTCGTAGAAGGCGGTGATGTTGGGCCGGAGTACATACTGGATTTCCTTGGTATCGGGCAGGGAGCTACGGTCAGCCCACCTTCCATAAACGAGACCGGGGGAGGACTGACCAAACTCCTGGATGGAGTAGCCCATAGCCATAGTTAGACGGGTAATGGGGTCCTTGGAGGCACCAATGTACTTGTTGGCAAAATCAGTAAAATACTCGAGGGCAGGGACACCTTGGATGGAGATGATCTCGGCACCGGTCATGGCGGTCATATTTTTGAAGCTATTGGAAACGGCACCGACCGTGAAACGTGGGCGACCCCCTTCCCACGTGGCGATGGGCATGAAGGGTTGGGTAAACCTGAAAGTGGAGTAACACTTAGGGATATAGCTCAGATGGCCGTCCATACCGGGGACAAGGGAGTTGCGCACGGCGGTCTGGAAATCAAAGTCGGTGGGAAAGGTCTTAGTGGCGGGACGGAGGGCGTTAAGGGCGGCGACGATGTCGTAAGGAGCAACAAAGGAGCTATCGGGGGGATTGGCGTTCAGGGAAGCAAATACGTTGCCGGACATGTAGGAGGAGACGGACTCGATGGTCTTTTCAGCGATATCTTGATCATACGGGAAAGAGCGGTAACAATCACGGGCATCGTCAAAGTTGATCTTGGATCCGGATAAAGCTTTAACGCAAGCAGAAGAGTCACTAGGCTGAGGATTGGAGTTCTTGTTGAGCTTGGGGACCTGCCCAGCAACCAAAAAGGGAGCGGTGAGAAGAATGAGGGCAGTGGGAAGGAGCATATGGGGAATGGGGAGTGGAGAAGAGGGTGAGAGGATGACTGAATCTAGCAAAGACAAGAACCGTCAAGGCGCCTTGATTTGCTAGGAATTTTGGGGGAGAGGGAGAGGGAGGGGAGAGGCAGAAGAGTCGGGCTGAGTGTTGACAAGCAGGATGAGAGGCGGTGGATGAGATGCGGAACAGGGTGGGACAAGGAAATGAGATGAGGGCCGGGCAGATGATGAGAGACGACCGTTTAGAAGGAAGAAGGGGGAGGGGAGGGGAGAGGGGAAGGCGGATGAGGAGAAGAATGGCAAAGAAAGAGGAAGAGAGAAAGGCGGGAGAAGGAAGGTGCAGGAGCCCTTTAATCATGGCTTAAGCCAAGCTGGAAATCAGCCTTTGAGCGGAATAGGCGGGACAGGATGGAATGGGAAGGTGGGGTTTGTACTGGATAGAGAGATCGCATGTCAAGGATAGCGGAGTAAACATGTTTGACGGAGTATGTAGTTGAAGGTCCGAAATGCGGAGATTGGTCAGAGCCAGGAGCTGGCTTGCTTTCTGGTAGACCCTGCCAGAGCAGGGACTGGGATGGAACGACACTATAACCGTGGCGGGCTTTAAAAAATAAAACTTTTACACCAAATTTATTTTTGAGGCTTTTTTGTGTACACATAGACTGAAAGTAAAATATAGCAAAAAAAGAAGCCACATATTAATTTTCTGTGGACAAGGAAGATATTTCCTAGGTACTGCCACCGCCACCGCCAAAATCCTCTTGAGACTTAGATCTATCGCCACCCGGGTATTCACGGCACTTGCTCTAATCCTATCCTGTGCTTCTTTCTTTCTCCCTGCTCATTGGCATTGACCCTACGATGACGCTTCTTCGTACGCTAGCTGGTCTTGGCCATACTTTTGGTGGTCTCTCCCTCAGAACAACCCGTACCCCAGCCCTAATGGGTATGGCGGCTGGGAAGAGGTACGCGTCCCTTTCCCCATTGGAGCCTTCGGGGAACCCGTCGCCATTGCCTCCGCTTCCCCCTCGACCAAAGTCGCCTGCGTATTTTACTGGAGATCCTGAGTACCATGATCTGATTTCCTCTCTGGATTCTCTTCTTGCCCGGCCTCTTCCTGATGCCCTGGTGAATGCTCGGTCGACCGGGTTGGTGACCTCGGCGGACAAGACGATCTCGACGGAGGAGATATCCGAGGAGGGTTCTGGGAAGACCGAATGGTACGGGGTGGTGTCCCGATCGAGGATGGAGAATATCATTGGATTTCCTCCCTCGACCCTGCAATATCGAACGATTGGGCGGAAGGTGCAGGCGGTGTTCCGTAGCCGGCAGTACCGGTGGGATACTGAGGTACGCACGATCCTCCAGCCATTCCTTCGACCCAAGCCGATGAATACAAAGGTGGGTAAGGACGTGGGCCTGGAGGAAGGGGGAGTGGCGGCGGCCTTTGGCTGGAGAAAATCGGCCAAGGCCAAGGTGTGGCTGGTACCAGCGCGGGAGGATGGCAAGGGTGAGGTCCGAGTTAACGGCCTTCCCCTGGGCTCCTGGGTGCGGGAGGAGACGCAGCGGGAGAGCGTAATCCGTGGCCTCGTAGTAGGAGACCGTGTGGGTCGATACAACGCATGGTGCACGGTCTCGGGTGGAGGGATGACTGGGCAGGTAGAGGCAGTCCGCCTAGCATTGGCTCGGGCCTTGACGACCCAGGAGTATGATCTCAAGGCGACTTTGAGGAAGGGTAAGTAGGGGGGGAAGGGAAGAAATGATTCATGGGAGGGGATAAGACGACTCATATGACTCTCTTTGACATATGTAATCACATCTAGCTGGCTTGATCAGTCATGACTGGAGGACAGTAGAAAGGAAGAAGCCTGGACAGCCCAAGGCGAGAAAGAAGTTTACCTGGTAGGTTATATGTCATCTCCACTGGGACGGGTTCGGGGCGGTGGCGGCTGGTTTTTACTTATACGGTATCTGCATATTGCCTGTGCATGTGTTTTTTTAGGGTCAAGCGGTAGAGCCTTGTGGTATATTGGGTATTGATTTTGGGATGGAGGTATATGCACTTTCTCCCTCACTGGGTGAGTGAGGGGGGGAGGAGAAGTGGTGATGAACAGCGTGAATAGATGAGTCAATGGAGTAGTACTGAGATGAGTCATACTGGAGACCATGTCTTTATATGGATGATGAGTCAAAAAAGAAATTTATTCTCTAGATCATCAAGATATCACACTCCTCTCCATTCCTTTTACGTGGAACTATCTAGCCTACTTGATCTCGGCTACCTGGTGAAGATAAGCGCCCATGAGCTTGATGCCCTGGATGAAATTTTTGCGATCGAGTTTCTCATTGATAGAGTGAGCGCCCTAAAGAAACGACACATGGAGTGAGTCGGAAGGAAAAGGAAGATGAGACGGTGCTGTTATCGTTCAATCAAGATGGTCTCCCATGATCCAATACGTACATCATCGCAGGCTCCCATAGGTAGGAGTAAAACATTCTTCTGAAGGGCATCCTGGAAAGTCAGGGTAACGGGGATACTACCACCTTCCCTGGTCATGTCGGGATCGACACCGTAGACCTCCTTGACGGCCTTAGCGCCAGCCACTATGAGTCGAAGAGATGGGAAGGATGAGTATGGGCTGTGATGATGAGGGTGGTGGAGAAGAACCATCAACAAGGATGAAAAGTAACATACGGTAGTTCCAGTGATCGGGCGAGGACTTCCAGCTCCTGCCGTGGTGAAGACACTCTACTTCACAGGCGTTCTTACTGCCAAGTTTACGGAACTCGGCCTCAATATGCTCAGTGACAATACGGGTGATGCGCTCGGGGTCCTGATCGGGGACAGTGCGAATGGAGAACTTTCCCTGGACTTTGGAAGGAATGACAGTCTTTGCTCCGGGGGAGGAGAAGGCGCCCTCGATGCCATGAAGGGAAAGGGCAGGGTACCTCCAGCTATAGGGATAAGAAGGGATGAAGCGGGTGGTGAGTAGGGATGTGTGTGTCCATGATGGGTATCCCAAGAAGACCTACCGATGCATAAGGGTGGCCTTCTCCGAAGAGTGGATGGTGGTGGCAGCCCCGACGGAATCATGGTAGTCGGAAAGGGAGAAGTCAAGGTTCTTGTAAGTTTCCTCCTCTTCCTTGGTCAAGGGAGCTACATCGTCGAGGATACCGGGGACAAGGATGGTACCATCGGGGAGGACGAGACGGGACATGAGATGGATAAGGTCGGTCATGGGCTCGTGGATGGAGCCTCCATGGACACCCGAGTGAAGATCGGCGCCGGGGCCCTTGATGAGGATGCGAAAGTAGGAGACGCCGCGAAGTCCGTAGGTGAGACAGGGCTTGGACTTGCCGAGCCAGTAATTATCGGAGATGCAGATGGCATCGGTGCCCTTAAAATAGTTGTTAGCTTCTTGGAGGATGACCTTTTCCAGGCCTTCGGACCCACTTTCCTCCATGCCCTCCAGACAGAACTTGAGGTTGACTGGGACTTCGAGGCCAAGGGCCTGGTGGGCAGCGATGACACAGAGCCACCCGAGGACAGGGCCCTTGTCGTCGGTAGATCCACGACCAAAGAGCCTTCCAGAGTCATCTTCGGTGAGGACCCAAGGATCGGTAGCCCAGCCATCTTCGATGAGGGCGGGCTGGACATCATAGTGACCGTAGAGGAGAATGGTCTTTTTGGCTGGGTCGTTCCCATAGGTGGCTAGGATGACCGGGGGAAGCTGGAGGGGTTGACCGTTCAGGAGCTGCTTCCCTGGGTCGACGCGCTTGGTGGAGGCCCCGAGCTTCTCCAGCTTGGCCTTGAACCACTCGCCCATGCGATTAACCTCTGGGCGGTAGGAGGCATCGGCGGAGACACTGGGAATAGCGACGATCTCCTTGAGTTGGGCGACGTAGTCGTTCTGGTGCTTATCAATGTATTCAAAGAGTTTAGTGGTGGACATTGTGGGATGGAATGAGGAGGGTGATGAAGGAAGGAAGGAAGGAAGGAGAGGGAAGAAGCGTGGGCGTGGGGAAAATAGATGGACAGGGCAGGGGTTTTATATGGAGGCTTGGCCAAGGAGAGTGTGTGTTTCTTGGCCGTGGAAGGCCGAGATGTCGCGATATGCGGCACGTTTGTTCATGGCGCTGTTCGTGGGGAGAGGGAGTCGATTCAGGCTTACTTGGGCAGAGAGAGGGATTCTCAGCCGTTCTATTAGGCTGTGCTCCCCACTTTAGGTTTTAAATGTAATCACAATGCTAGGCTTGGTATACTGATATTCCTCATTTTAAGTTTGCACGCGACCATCTCCGAAATGGATCACTTTTTAAAATATAATTCACATTTTTTCATCCTGTTCACCCAGCATGGATAAGTCCGTGAACCTCTCTCTCTCTAAGTCCGTGAATAGGGGGGATTTGTTCCAGGAAAGAGTATGCTTTCATCTTGTGATGGGGAGGGTGAACTTCTCTCCGTGCTTTGGAATGAGGACTTGGTGTGTCAGCACGCTGGCGTAAACACCTGTATCATCAGGCAATGATATTTCCATTTTACTCATCCTGGATGACGGGATGACGCGTACATCTGAAGGTTTCTCCGGTTCGTCTTGGAAATGAATGTTCTGTTTTGATTTCTCGTATGGCCTCTCCTTTAGCGTGTACTTTTCCAGGGTCATCTCGGGATACGGGGGCCTTCGGGAAAACTATGAGAGCGCTGTTCCTATACTCATGTCGCTTTAGGGGGTTCAGTGCCTTAATTAGTTCTGACTTGGCTTTTGCGCTGGCTGGCAGTTTAGCGGGGTCTTTGAGGAGCATACGACCTGCACATCCGTGCCTAGAATAATATTTCTCAATCATCAGATTTGAATGAGGTATTCAATTTTGTGCAGAGATTCTCTTTTTCCTATGAAAAGCACATTCGTACGCTCACCATCGCAAAAAACACCAGGCATATTCCCACTCCTCTTGAAATAAGCCAGGCCTATTCCCCTACTGCCCAATGGCTTCCTCTCAATCACCCCACACACACTGCTGTATCATTCAATGACTAAGACGGGTCACGCTTCTCCATATCAAAGTGTGTGTGGCGAGTGAAAAAAGCGTGTCATTTTTGGGAAAGCCCTGGTACAATTGGTCCAATCCGTGTAAATACCCAAGGGAGCTCGGCAGTTTTTGGGACTGTGGGAACCACCCCAAATCTGACCCTTCCTTGACTCTTCTGATGTAGCTTCGCACCCTCTTTTCCCCGTCGAAAAAAAGGAGAGGGAAGGTTGGCAGAGTGGGGTTTAAAACGACCAGTTCATGCCCGCTCATACACGATTGGTAAGAAGGACGGAAAAGGAAAATGGGTATGGAAGGGTTCGGCAGGAGGGGAGAGGGAAACGGTTAAACCCAGCCTGGGAAGCGGGAAGACGCTGAGATTTTGAGAGGAGGAAGCGTACGTGTATGTGCTGACGAGGGAGATGGGCTTTATGCATCCGTTCCCTTCCCAGTTGGGGATAATTGATGTGGTTGTTCTTTGTATTCTTCGGGTCCAAGTCCGGTATCATTTCAATAGAATAAAGACTAGGTAGACAACTAGGGGAGTTCCGCGCCTCTCCTCTTTCTCCCATATCCCCCTTGTCTCCCTTTTCCTCCTTCACTTGACCGTATCTTTCCCTCTCCCCTTCCCTCTCCTCTCCATTGGCCTTTATAGATTGCGTACCGTTGCACCCTCCTTATCTGTCTTGCTCTTTCCTCGGGCATTTCCCTTACCACCACGCCACCACCTTTATCCCCCCATTTTTTCCTTGCTTGATCCATCTATGGGCGTACAATCATCTAAACCTGGAGGACGTCGTTCCTCGCGAAAATCGGCTATGTCCGATCCCTCACCCGCCCCCACCATCCTCTCCGCTACTTCCTCTACCTCCTCGTCAGGCAGGCGGAAAAAACTGACTGAGCGATTACTTCGGATGACACGAAGCGACGGTTCCATGGATCAGACCCACTCTTCTTCCTCCTCCTCCTGGGGCTGGGCTTCCATCCTTTCCCCACGCCCCTCTAATCAGGATTGCTCCGAACCCCACTCCGTCTCACACAGCCACCGACGAGGTGGGAATTCCATAGCAGCACGGGAGAATTACCAAGTTCCCGATCTGGAGTTGGAGGTGGAGAGGATAGGCCATCTACAGGATATTATCACGTATTCGCAGCGTCGACTCTACCGATCCCCGGTCACTCGCCCTAGCCGGGTCCTGGAGGTACGATCAGTGTCGACCAAGTGGATGGCCGAGATGGCCAGGGCCTTCCCGGAATCCGAGGTGCATGGACTGACCGGGAGTGAATTGCCCTTCCCAGTCACCTCACCCCTCCCACCCAACGCTCAACTGCATCACAAGACTATCCTCCCAGGCCAACCGCACTTCCCTCCCAGGTACTTTGATCTCATCCACACCCTATGCTCCCTTCGCTACTTACCCAGGGAGCGGGTCCCAGGGGTCTTGTCGGACATGTACCAGCATACCGTCCCCGGGGGCTGGGTGGAGATTTGGGAGCACATGAATGAGCTGCACCAACCTGGGCCCACGGCCATTATCTTGGCCAACCTGCTCAAGGAGTACGTGGCCGCTAAGGGCGGGGGTATCTCCCTAGCCTCTTCCATGGACGTGAGCTTGAAGGATGCCGGATTTACCCAAGTCCAGCTGACAACCATCCACCTTCCCTTGGGGGAGTGGGGTGGGACACGGGGGGCCATCCTAGCAGAGGCTGTCGTCAGTACTCTGCGGAATATTGCCGATTCCCTGATCTTAGTGGAGAGGAAAGCCGAGGAGGGGGAGACCTTCCACCAGCTCATCTCGCAGTGGGAGGATGAGTTTGACACGTACCAATCCTCCCTGATCATGTACACGGCCATTGGGCAGCGACCTACCGAGGCCGCAGGTCGGTCCAAGCGACGGACCATGTCCTAGTAGTAGTACTTGCTATAGTTGTTCTGGCGATGTGAGTGTAGGGTGAATTCTCTATTCTTCATGTAATGTATCATTCAGACTGGATAGCACATCCAAACGTCTTTTTCTCCATTCTCTTCTCTTCCCTTTACACTTGGTATGGTTTTTTAAAGCGTGTTGCTAGCATAATTATGTCGGGGGAATGAGAAGGAGGATAATTTGGCTTGGGCGGATCCAAACCCAAAGGTCCTTGCATCGATTGAGGAGGTTGGGGGGGAAGGGGATGAAATTGCAAGGGGGGGATAGGAGAGGAGGATAGCCCACATCTACCGCACAAGTCAACAAGAACGCGACCTGAATGTAGTATGCCCGGGACACACACTCGTCTTTCTCCTCCTTTCCCCCCCCACACCCCTCTCCTATCTATACGAGTCGAAGCACCATGCCGCCACCAAAGTCCTCTTCCCAAGCGCACAAGAACCTATCGTACGTGGGGAAACGACCGGCTTTTCTGGAGGCCATGTACGCGCAGGTCCCCCGATCCCATGCCCTAGAGGATAAGTTTGGGGAGGACGTGGGCAGTCAGGAGGAGGGGGAGGGGAAGACCCGATTGTTGAAGGATGCAGAGGGGGAAGAGGAGGAAGGGGAAGATGCGCCCCAGATCGTTGTGATCAAAGAGGGAAGGCATCTGAGCGCGGATGAAGTGAGACGGGAAAGGGCAGGATCCCCTTCTGGAGACAAGGAAAAGCAGGAAGGGACAGCGTCCCTCTCTATAGACAGGATGAAGGTGGCCCCGGATCAAGTCAAGAGAAAGGGGGAAGCCTTGGATCAACAAGGACGAGTTCTCTTTCGTCCACGGTCATCCAACGCCACCACCTCCCAGGAGAAGGCCACAACATTCACGGGGAAAAAGCGAACCGCCCAAAAGACTCTAGCATCCAAGAAGACCTCCAAGAGGGCCAAAGCAACCTCTGTCCTTTCTTTTGCCGACGATGAGGCGTGTGAGTGACGGACAGCTAGAGATGCCCCCCTCCCCTTTCATATACCTTGTATATCATGCCAATGTGCTCTCTCAGGGTGGTCATTATTCCATCATCCTGTTGTTGGATGTGCCTTCTGGGACGGAGATGAGAGAGAGATGGCGATGGAGAGAGGAGGTCCGAGGGACCCCCGATATATGCATGGGCAGGAGCTCTCTCGTCTTTCGGAAGGCGGATGATCGCGAGTCTATCTTTCCCATGATCCTTGGGCGCGCATCACGTCTTGATATGGGAGAGATCAATCTCTCGAAAAAGCCTTGACCCGTCGGCTCGCGGTGGTGGTCAAAGGCATCAATAATCAGCAGTATCGCTGGTATTGTGACGGAAAAAGGAATCGCGCTTAAGAATGCCCCTCCTCCCCTCATCCTCTGCACTTGATATCTGCTGGATGAGTCTCACTTGTGCTCTCTCGGTCTCTGCATGTCATCCAGTCAGCTTGGCCCCATGAGTGATGGTCACACGCTGGAGCAGCATATGTGTGTGTGTGTGTGTGTGTGTGGGGAGGAGACTTGGACTGACTAGACGCGTCCTCGCCGCCCTGCAGAGGCCCCGTGTGTGCGCGTGTGTGTACTGAGGTCATCCTTTGGTCAAAGGGCCTTCCTTCCTCTCTCTCTCTCTCTAGAGATGTGAGACTTGCTTTGAGTGCGTGTGTCTTCCCCATCAGACTTGACGCCGTCAGCGTGCATGTCTGGGCCTCTTTCTTCCGAGACGTGTGATAGATGGGATCGACAGACCTTGTCTAGCATTAGTATAATGATGGTAGTCCTTGGATGTCTTGTGTCTTTCCCTAAGAAAGAAAGGATCAATCATCTCTCTTTCTCTCTCTCTCTCTCTTCCTTTCCACATCCCTCCCCTCTCTCTTCCCCCCTTGCAATGTCATCCCCTTCCCCTTCAACTTCCTCCATTAGTGGACAGTCTGTGGACCTTCCACCCCCCTCCTCTAACCACGCCGGCCTCACCGCCTCCCACAGTAACTGGGCCTCCATCAAAGCTGAAACTCTGATCCGAGGTCAGGTCCTAGTTGAGCTCGATGCGCGCACCCATCTGCATGAGGCATGCAAACGTCTCATGGACGCCGGTGTCTCTTCGGTCCCCGTCTTTGACCCAGACACCAAAACTTACGTGGGCATGTTTGATTATGCCGATTTCCTCACCTACTTTCTCATTGTCCTTCATCGCACCAGCCTTCTAAGCTCGGAGGAGGCTCAGAATCTCAATGACGATGATCAGCTGGCCAAGGCCGTGGGACAAGCGGCTGCCCAGCAGGATATGCCCGTCCGTAACGTCTCGGATATATCCCACCGAAATCCATTCTACTCCTGTATCCCTCAGACAACCCTGGGTCAGGTGGTCGACATCCTTTCCAAGGGCATTCACCGTCTGGTCATCATGGATGATGGCGTCAAGGCCCGGGGTATTCTTTCTCAGCTGACTGTGGTCAAGTACTTTACCGAGCATGTAAGCCTCTCTTTCTCTCTCTCTGAAGAAAGCGCGGATCTTTTCAGAATGCGTGACATACACAGAACAGCATGATTCATCCCCTTCTCGTCTCGTCCCCATAGATCTTCCAACTCCCTTCCTTGGAGGGCATTGTCAGTCAAAGCCTGGAGGAACTTCATCTAGGGATCGACAAGAAGGTTGTGACCATCTCCATTGAAAAACTGGTCCTTGAGGCCCTGACCACTATGAGCTCCAACGATGTCTATTCCCTTGCTGTGGTGGATAAAGAGGGCCGGCTTGCTGGGAACTTTTCCCTTAGTGATGTCAAGGTAATTTTACTTTTGAGCTATCATTGGAAGGTTGTCGCATTCCATCTTATCATCTCATACAATTATATCCCCATCTTATCCCATCCCCTGTCTCACTCGATCTAGCACTTGATGAAGACGGATCGTCGTAGATTGCTCAACACCACCCTTCGGGACTTCATCTCCAGGGTCAAGCTGGAGCAGGGCATAGAGGCGGGTCAGGACACCGTCTTGGTCTTCCAAGTCCATGCCAAACACACCCTTCGATTGGTCATGGCCAAGATTGTTGCTACAAAGGCCCATCGCATGTGGGTTACCGATGAGTCCGGCCAGGTCATTGGAGTCGTAACCCTGACCGATATTCTTCGGGTCATCTCTGACGATCAAGCCAAACGAGAGGGTTGATCTGTGCGCGTGTGCGTCCTGCTTGGATGAGAGAGAGGGGGAGAGGGAGGAAAGAGAGGGGAATATGCTGATTTGATTTTTCTTTCAACGAACGACATTTTTTCTACCTGGATTGACTCATCTGAGATTATACTTTCACAAGAGCCCCCCCTTTTGCGCCTAGACCACTCCATGTCATACTCTCAGTCACAACGCTCTCAAGAAAAGGCGGTGGCCTTCTCTTTGACATGATTTCTCCCAACCACTTGCTCAGTATACTCCCCAAAGGTCATGGTGGTGGAGGGGCCCATACCAGATGGATTCTTGAAAAGATTGGGGTCTCGGTGGAAGATGGTCAAATCCAGTGGAGGTTGAAGGAAGAGGGCAAACGTATCCCTAGACAGGGTGGGATCCGGGGACCGACGAACACAATGATAGGTGGCGAGGAGATGACCCTGAGAGGCCAATTCAAGGGCCTGACCCAGCTGGAAAGATAGACAATCCTGAGGGATGGAGACCGAGTGAAGGGTGCCCCATCGATCGCGGATAAGGAGGGAGGGGGAGTCTAGTTCGGCCCCCAGAACCTCCTGTCCCTCCCGGGTATACCTTGGGCTGGTGAGGCCAGTGAGGAAGGAGTGGTCCACATGCCATCCACACCATGAATCCTCGTCCTCCTGCTCTGCAGAGGAGGAGTTGGCGTCATTGGTATAGTAGTGGAGGAGACGTCCCTTGGTCGTGGCAGGGCCCTGAAGAGACTCCACTAACGGGACCCTTGCTTCCTTGGGAACATGCTGAGCGACTAAAACGTATGGTTTTTTTTGGATAGCAGGAGTGAGATCATTAGCGTGTGTCTCTTTCCATAACCACTTACTATAGGCATCACAATGTTGCGCTAGGGAGAGACCGACAGAGTGGATTAGCTTCCCAAGTTGACAAAAGGCATCTTGGAACCCAGGAACAAGGTCGGGTCTTGGCCATTGATTGTCATGGAGATAGACGGGGAAGCGGGCTCTTAGCTCCTCGGTGGTCTGGATGGGCTCTTGCTGTAGAGGGTTGGCGTAGAAGGAGCCTTTGGAGATATCCGGCTTCTGATTCACCCATTCTTTGCCGAGACTCCAGCCCGTCAGGAAGTTGGATTGAGGATGGGCCGTCTCTTCCTGGATAAAACGGGGAAGCTTGGAGTGCTCAAGAGACTTCAGTAGGGCCTCTTCCCGAAGAGGCAAGAGATTGGGGACATGACGGATGAAGATGACACCCAGAGCCGTAGGGCTATTCCCCAGCGCTTCCTATCCAGAGGATGCTCAAGAGGATGAGTGGGAGAGGCATGAAGGGAAGGGATGTGCATACCTGAATATGCTTGGTCAAGTCCTTGCCGGAAAGGAGATCTTGGTATTCCAGGACCACCACACCCTGGTCCGTCTTCTCCAGCTTTGGCATGGAGGGGCTGATAGTAAGGGTCATTGAGTTGGTTGAAGAGAAGATGTGGGATGGGGATGGGGCGTATGGATCATACACACATGCACCTTTTATAGGCATGTCTGGAGGACATCGGGGTGGGAATGTGGCACGAGTCTCCTTGACAACTCATGCTGAGTCGAAACATCAAAGATCGATGAAGGCCGTTTTCCCACACTCTTCTGCTGCTTCTCAGCAACGGGATGGCATGGTCTATCCCATACTCGATTTGTACTCCTTTTATTTCATATTCAATGTACAGCCCCTTCCCTTTTATTGTAGTAGGCATACCAAGGGCATGTATTCAAAACAATCAACCCGCTCTTGGTCCGCTACTCTTGAGTCAAAAACCGAACCATGACCTCAGCAAACAAGAGTCGATCATCCTCCTGCTCATTTCGGTTCAGGATGTCCTTGGCAAACTCGGGGGAGAAGATGCCCTTGGCAGTACGGATCTCCACAAGCTTCTCAATAATCCCCGTGTGGAACTCTGGATGGCCCTGTACGGTGAGAAGTCGGCCTGGGAGGAAGAGCCCGTGGATAGGGGATATAGGAGTGGATCCGAGGCATTGGATGGTCCCATCTTCTCTCTTGGGCATGTCGAGTAGATGATCTCTGTGCATTTGATGTAATCTCTGTGGTTCGGAGACTGAATGAGTTGTGCCCATGACCATCCTTCCTCTCCCCTCTCCATCTTCCCATTTCAACTCACCAGAGTATCCCGTCCAAGAAGCCGCTTGCCGTCGGCGCTCAGGTTAATCTCGGTCCAGCCAACCTCCCAACCCTTGGGGTTCCTGACCACAGTGGCTCCTAGAGCCCGGGCAATAACTTGGTGTCCGAAACAAATCCCAATCACTCGGAAGGTCAGGGGGAGGTCAGCGCACCACTGGACTAGCCGAAGGATCCAAGGTTCATCCGAGTGGGAATCCGCAGCAGACCCGGTAATCAAGGCCCCGTCAAACTCGTCTAAATTCTCTGGGTAGTCCTGGGCATGTCGAACGTCGAATGCCACCGTCTCTAGCTGATGGGTATTTGGGGACAGGACATGAAGGGCTGCATCTAGCAAGGATGTGAACATCTTTGGGTAATCGCCATACGATTCCTTGACCGGGTCGGGCGGGGTATCAGCGATGAGGAGAGCTACACGAAGGCGTTTTTGATCTTTAGCAGTCATACTGGGATGTAAGGATAAGAAGGGGAGGAGGAAGGAGGCGTGTTTAAGGAGGACGGAGTCATCCCCACCCGTATTCAACGTGTGTGTGTGCCCTTAAGTAGGGCGAGTCGGACCGCATCTCCTGATAAGTTAGAGGGGTTGGCTACACGGAGTCGATTTGGTTTCCCTTTCCCACCCGCCCCAATCTGGTGGGCGCTGGGCCTTCGTTGATATGGTCTTGTGCAGGAAGGTCGAGTTGGTTGGGGGAGAGCCAGCCCGTCCTTCAGGACAGAGGCATGTCCTGCACGCAGTGAGTAGAGGCTTGAAATTTTCAATGAAAAATAGACCTTTTTACTTATTTGTATGTCTTTTGTTTATACTGAGTGCTTTAGTGGACCTGAGGGACGGGTTCTCTCCTTTGGACGATTAAAAATATACTTTTGGGATGAGGATGGGTAAACTAAATAAACGGCCA
>KZ987815.1:0-20581 GCA_003614145.1 Piptocephalis cylindrospora
AAATGGAGTAAAAGGAAGAGGTGATGAGGGGGGAAGGGGGAAGGGAAGAATTAGGGCGGGAGGGAGGAGGGAGTTGAAGGAGGAATCGGTGGAGCCAATCTTCTCAACAAGGACCTTGAGGGCAGCCTCGGTGGGCTCACCCACATTCCTGTAACCGTCCTTGGGGTCAAAAACAATGTGGGCATCATTACAAAGGGCGCAGACCTTAGCGACCTCGGTCAGGAGGGGCCTATCGATAGCAGGGGCCTCGAGGATACCCTGGGACATGGGGAGGGAGATGGAGCCGTCAGGGGCGTAGGAGGTGCCTTCGACGTGGAATTCCTCGACGGTGGAGGCCGAGGTCATGAGGGCGATGCGGGTAACGCTCATCTGATTGGTGGTGAGGGTACCTGTCTTGTCGGAGCAAATGACACTGGTGCATCCCAGAGTCTCGACAGAGGGAAGGGAGCGAACAATGGCATTTTGAGCAGCCATCTTGCGGGTTCCCAGGGCAAGGCAAGTGGTGATGACGACGGCAAGACCCTCGGGGATGGCAGCGACGGCCAGGGCAACAGCGATCTTGAAGTAGTAAACGGCACCCTTGACCCAGCCATGATGGGAGGGGTCGGAGAAGTTGCGGATGTTGACGAGCCAGACGAGGATACAGACGACGGTAATGACCTTGGCGAGGGCATCGCCGAGATCATCCAGCTTACGCTTGAGTGGGGTTTTTTCGGCAATCTGGGAGGTAATAGAGGTGTGGATGTCGCCGATGGCGGTGGAGGAGCCGGTCTGGACGACGACGGCACGGGCCTTACCCATGACGACGCTAGTACCGGAGAAGAGCATGTTGAGCATGTCCTGCTTGACAGCATGGTCATCGGAGATGGGGGAAGTCTGTTTGGTGACGGAGACGGCCTCGCCGGTGAGGATGGCCTGATCAATACGAAGCTGGGAGGTGTGGATAGCGAGGACACGGCAATCAGCAGGGATCTTATCACCCACGGAAATATCGACAATGTCGCCAGGGACAAGTTCGACGGCGTGAATCTTCTGGACCTTACCGGACCGAACGACCTTGGCCTCATCGGGCGAGTACTCCTTGAGGGCTTCGATGGCCTTTTCGGCGTTGGTCTCCTGGATGACGCCGACCGTGGCGTTGGCGATGAGAATGAGTAGAATAACGATGGGCTCGACAAAGGCGGAAGCACCCTCCTCCCCGTCCTCGAGCATAGCAAGGACAAAGGAGACTACGGCAGCGATGATGAGGATGATGACGAGTTGATCCTTGAATTGCTCGACAATCAGTTCCCAAAGAGGAGTTGGAGGGTCCTCGGGAAGTTCTATGGAAGGGGAGGGAGTAAGCGACGTGCATTCATATATACATATATATATATATATATATGAGGGAGACGACTCACCATTGGGACCGTAGATTTCAGTGTTGGTACGAATTTGCTCGGGGGACAAACCCTGATCGGGCTGAATCTGAAACCGATCAAGGACCTCCTTGGAGCTCCGTACGTAGGCGTCGTTCATGCTGACAATAGGGTGTCAGTAGAGGGAGGTGAGAAGGTTTGGCAAAATGAGTCAACAGGCCAAGAGAGGGAAAGGGAGGGGGAAGAGAAATGGAAAGATAATAGATCAGGAAGAGTGGAGGGGAGAGGAGAATGAAGGGGGAATGTTTGGGGAGGGGGGAATGGGATAATGATGAGCCAGGGATATTTTAGTGCTCCAGGAGAGACGAGGGTTAGGCGTGGTATTTAAAGGGAGGAAGGGGAGACCGGTGAGGGAGGGCGAGGGTGAACGCGGAGTTGATGGGGGCAGCGTATCTTTGGAGAGGGGAGAGTGGGAGAGCACACAGACACGCTCCATCCTTGACTCATGCTGCTTGGGTACAGGGCGGGGCTAAGGCTAAGGGCTGGCGTTGACGTGTCGGAGGATGGTAAGCTAGGGCGATGGTGGTTGGGACCTACGCTCCCTATGACACGGTGGTTGAGTCAGTATGTGTGTGTGTATGTGTATGTGTGTGTATGTATGTGTGGGAGACAGGACAGAGTAAGTTATGAGGGGGAAGGGGAAGGGCGTGGAAGGCCCGAGATTCTCGTTAGATCTTCTCCACCACCACACCTGTTTCTTTGCTTGGTGGTTGTAGTTATCCCCACGCGCTTGGAAGGGATCTTATTCAGCAGAATTTGACACACCCACACACTCACACACACACACACACACACCGTGATACAGTGGACTTGAACATTTCACTGTTTACCATTACTACAGTGAGGCCTTGGACATTTCACTGTGTACCATTACTACAGTGAAGACGGACAACTACCCAGTTTGTGTCTACTATATATCTAGTAAGAGAAGTATGGACATCAAGACCAATCTAGCCTGTTTGGAGCAGATAAAAGATGTTAGGATAGATCTGGCCAAGAGATGTATGTGCAGTTTGCTGTGACACGCCCACACCCTGACTGGTTCATCGTGGCTGGAAGGGAGAGGATAACAGGTGCAAACGATTCAACATGGGAAATGCCAAGGAACGCTGATCTTCCTCCAAAAATAGAAGAGAGGACTATGGAGTCATGATAGATCGTTTGCAGATTTAAGACAAACCTGATCACACACTTGCCCGTCTGACCGGGAGGGGAAAAGTAATTCCCTTGCAGAATGAATTGCAATAAAGTCATATATATTTTGTTGAGATGGAGAGGATGATCTCAGCCAGAAGTAAGGTGGATCTTCATGTCCTGTCGAAGAGAAGAGATCCTCCGCCTATAACACTATCTCTTTCTCACCCTTCTTGTCTCGTTTCTACGGCTGCCTCTTTCCCATCCATATTTTCTCATCCCTACAACTGACTCTTTCGCTCATGCATCATTGATCCTTCCCATTCTTGTCGTCGGCGTCGACGCGTGCAAGCTGCTTCGAAGCCCCAACCAGCTGGACCACACTGATCACCTGCTTTCCAAAACAAATCGGGCCGGAGAGGAGGGCCATGCCAAGGACAAGATCCAGTTCCATGGCTGTTCCAACAAAGACTATGACGGAGGAGAGGCTGAGTGCTTGCTTTAAATAAGTCGGGGGCAGAACAGAAAAGGCCCTCTTACCCAGATGATGAATATCAAAGGAAAGGAGGTATAGGGATTGGAAAAAGAGTTCGTTGCACGCACAGAACAAAAAGAGAATATTCTGCACGGAGGGGGGGAAGGGATGAGTAAGGAGAAGAAGGACTCAAGGGGCGCCCTCCAAGGAGAAAAAGAAGAAATATAGCCTCACCTGATCTGTATAGTAAGCACGAAGGATGGGATTGGAGGATTTGTCCATGGCCTTGTGGCTCTTAGCCCCCAAAGTCAATGAGCTAGGGGAGGGATGAGGAGGTATGAGGAAAAGGGTCGGTCCCGCCGACACGTCTCTCCAATACACATACCTGTACATGTGCATGTAATGACTAGAAATGTCTAGGGAGATGAGCAATTGAAAGGCAAAAGCCCATTGAGGATAAACCATGGCAAGATAGCACATGAGTCCGGTGGTAGAACATCTATTGGGTTGAGTAATGATGAGAACGAGGCCTACGATCGCATGGACGATATGTCCATTCCCAGAGAGAGAGAGAGAGAGAGACTGAATAACTCACCTATCCGTGACCATATCCAACACTGAGCCAAATTTACTGCCTAGAGCCCCCCATCCAGGAAAGAAAAGGTAAGAACAATGTTATATATATAGAGAGGGAGAGAAGGGAGTACTACAATAACAACTCACACTGGTCAAAGTACCGAGCCGCCTTGCCGTCAAAGGCATCCAAAAGCACAGACACCGAGTACATGCCCATACACAGCCAAGGCGACGTCGGCATATAGTAAAAGGAAGCTGCGGCCAGGATGACCCTGGCGTAGCCTACGGGAACGAAAGGCGGGAAAACAATGAGTCATCGAGGGGAAGGAGGGATACCAAGACGGTAATAAGCCTAGATTTACCAATCAGGTTAGGAATATAGTAAAAGACATCCGAAGGCCTTACGGCGTCCTTGGTCTCTTTCTTTATCGGGCTCATGACAAATGGGAGGTGGGAAGGAGAGAGTATAGAGGGGGAACCAAGAAGAGAAGGGGGGAAAAGTGCCAAAGAGCGTCTAGTCGCAGATTCCCTGGATGGACCAGGCATCCATCAACCACCCCCTTTTCTTCTTGATCAGCCTTACAGTGACACAGGAAATTTTATCCCTTTTCCCATTTAGAGGGTTTCTTCATGAAGGACCAATTTAAACCTTCCTCGATGAACCCTGCATCCCAGTAGATACGTGGGAGTATCTATATATCACGACCATGATATCAAGAAGCGCAAAGGCAATTTCAACGAAAACATCCCATGATTCCCTATTTTCATGAAAAATAGACCCATCCACCAGCAGTAATGTTGTATAGACACCTCATTGATCTCCCATAGATTACAATAAGGCTAAAAGGCAACTCCCTTCTTGGGGAAACAGATAGGCCCTGCATGAAGGAAAATGACACCTACTTGATGCATCACCATCCATAGTAGAGGAAACAATGGACACCCTCTCCTCACTAGACGCATGAGGATGAGACATTCCAAGCTGTATAAGCTGAAGAAAAAGGAGCACGCATACATTTTCCCCACTCCACCCATCCTAGGCACCCTCCAAGCTGGATTTACCCAGCATGCCCTTGTCTGGATTTCGGATCACTCTAAGAATCAACCATGAACTAGATGAGTCTATCACCATCTAATGCAACCCTACCCAATGCAACTCTGTCCAATACAATGACTTACAATTTTCCATGGTACCTAGGAGTGTAATCCTCGGAATCATCCAACTCTTCATTTGCTGTAGCGCTGGCATCATCCCCTTCATCGACAGGGCGAGGATCCACCCAGCTGGCCGACCATTTCCTTGGGGCTGTTGCCGGGGCCACTGCTCCGGTCCCCGCTGGATCCTTAACGTGAGAATCTTCTATATGAGGGATAAGTAAGTGATTTCGCTCTCATCACCTCCCTTTCATGAGCACGCACTATAAATGGCTGCAGAGGTGGCCAAGGCATCTGTTGAGGCCATCCTCTCTTGTAGAACGGAGCCCCGGGCATCCAAAGCTCTGCGGCTCCTCTGTCGTCGACGGCACAAGAGGAATGCGGCCAAGAGACCAAGGACTAAGAGTAGACCCCCTCCACCAACGGAGGCTCCCAAAATAATCTTGGTTTTGGTGGAGAGTCCTGTGGATGGTGGGGGGACGTGGCTCACTTCCACCTCCCCTCCAGGCGAGGCGGTATTACTATTATTACTCACCGAGTACAACGACACGGAGTCCCTGTAGGAGGATAGACATACATACAGTCAAGGATGAGGGGGTGTTATAGGCCTCATTTGAAACATTCCCTCTACTTACACTCCTCCACACATGGTACTCGGCTGGATTTGACATGGCATGTTACAGGCCGCATCTTCCAGTCTTGGTCCCTAGATCCTTCAAGTTGAGTGCCCCTGTAGCCACTGATTTCCCCCTTCCATAAGCACCCTACTCAACATACTTTAAGGGTAGAGCCTCCACAGTAACACATGGTTCCATTTCGGATCCCGGCGCGGGTCAAGTGGTTAGAGGAGCAATATCGTGAACAAAGTGAAGGTAGCTAGAGACTAGGTGAGTCCGATGGATTTTCATGAATAAAGATTTAAAAGGACGCCCTACCATCATGATGGACACATAGGGACTAGCTTTCCCAGCCGTTACCAGACCGTTCAGATCTACTGAGGACGCGTTATAGCATCCAAGATACTCATCTGATGAGGA
The DNA here is from genome assembly GCA_003614145.1 of Piptocephalis cylindrospora. Classification (NCBI taxonomy): domain Eukaryota; kingdom Fungi; phylum Zoopagomycota; class Zoopagomycetes; order Zoopagales; family Piptocephalidaceae; genus Piptocephalis; species Piptocephalis cylindrospora. The sequence goes on from KZ987815.1 coordinate 5,796, forward strand.
TGTCACATTTGAAGGTGAGAAATCAAGGACAACCGTGGGATTGACATGAAGAATAGACATACCGGAGAGAGTATTCATAAAGAGGGTGAGAAACCCAAGGATCCTGAACCCTAGAATGGCTTTCCATGGACCCATTTTATCTGACTCAATAAAATATGCACTGCTAACGATGAGCCGTTTGGAGGGATACTTGAGAATGGGAAGGACTAAAGGACAATAGAACGACTGAGGGGATAGGATAATGATGCCGAGGTGAAGGAAAGAGAATACTGAGGCGAAGGAAAAAGGATGCTGAGGTGAAGAAAAGAAGGAGGATGGAAGATGAGGCAAGAGTACCAGTCTGACACCCTCCATCTTGGTGGTGAGGGGGGCATGTCAAGTCATATTTGACAGACTAATGGTCCCATTCCATCCTGTCAGGCTATCCCCTCCTCACCACCATTACGATGCAGTAAAGATAATACGGCAAGAGGGTGAGGGGCGGGAAAGGATCTCTAGAGTAACTATCTCTGCATCCCCAATGGGCTCCACCCGAGTATCTCTCTTCCCCTCAACCATTTCAAGTTCCAATGCATGGACATGGGAGACAGATAGGCGTGTGGGTATGAGTAGAGCGGGGCGTGCACCACTTAGTCCCAGTCAACGATCAGTGGTGTCAAGTATGCTTCTATTTATATCCCCACTGTGTCACCTCCAAATTCAGAGGGAGGGATAGAAGAAGCCACCGCTTAAACAGTGAGCTCCTCTCTATGCCTCCTTTTTCCAAGGAGGATATTCTCGGTAGACATAGTTAAGCTGCCTCTAGAGTATCTATAGGTTGCAGAGCAATTCCGGGATGGTGGTATCCATCCATCTTCCATAAGATGACTAGCGGAAACACCATCATCACTAGATGAGCACTCTATCTCCTTTATATCCTTAGCTTCAAAACGTACCTGACTATTACGGTAAAATCGAGGATGAATCTGAGGAGATCAGACCTCTATGAACTACCATACTCATAAGCCAAGCCAACCTCAGCGCACTTGGGTAACCATTCTGGTAAGCGGGGTTGATCAACCAGTGTGCGGTTCCTTCTCTTCGACTTGGTAGATCCTAAGCCACCCTCTTTCCCTCATCCTTCATTCCTACTTAAACCCCTCCCCAATCCATACACCATCCACACCATGAGCGGCATTGATGAAGACAAGCTCCACCAGGTACAGATACAGCCCTTCCCCTCTCTTCCCACCCCACTCAACCATGCTCTCCCCATCAGATCCTAGTGGTCATGCAGAATAAGATGATTGAGGATAACCGTGCCTTGACCTCTACACGCGCCCAACTTCAGGCTAAGGACCGGGAGAGACGTCTGGCTGATATGACCCTTCGGGAGTTGGCTCCTCTCCCAGATGCCGTTCGGTCTTATGAATCCGTTGGAAAGATGTAGGTTCATCTGACTAGTCCTGACATGGCCACATCACATCTCATCTCTCCTCATCCCTCCCAGGTTCATGCTCTCGGACATGCCAACGCTCAAGAAGAAACTCACTGACCGGTCCACTGAGGTTACCGATTCCATGCGCGTCCTGGAAAAGAAACAAATTTACCTGCAAAAGCAAATGGAGGAAACCAATGCTAATCTCCGTGAGATTACTCATCGTTCCTCCACCGCCTCTTCCTCTTAATGGGATCCAGCTCTTGGAAAGTTTATTTCTTCTCTCTCTTTCTCTCTCTCTCTCTCTCTCTCTTTATCTTTCTCTTTCTGAAAAAAGATCTTTCCTTTCCAATCTATATCAATATGGCATGAACCATTGGCCCGTCCAACCTTTCTCGCCACCCTTATGCAGACGCAAGAAACGTCATTTATTGTCACTTAAATCATCTATATACAGTATATCCCTTTTTGAAACCTCCAATCACCATTCCTTACACATCCGGAACAAAGAGGTCGCTAATCCGGAGCTCCTCCCGACCTCCCCATTGTACACTCACCCACTGCACCGTCTCCATCCACACCCAGAGCCGGAGGAAAAGGCCTGCACCCCAAAGGACCTCCCGACCCGGAAGCACCCTATCTTTGGCCCCTTCAAGGAGACCCTGCTCAGCCCGTACCCTCCCGACATCCCGAAGGATCGGAAGCGCCACCTTGAGGAGATCCAGGTCTGGATTCAGCCGACGCCCAATCCCCTCCAGGATCAGAATCGACACAAACACATTAACAAAGTCCCCAGCAAGTCGCACATGATGCTCACGAACCAAGTGCATGATCACTGTGAGAATATCCGCAATATGCACCTGCGATAATGACATGGTCTGGTCCCGCACCCTCTCCACCAGCCCCTGAACCCCTCGGGCAAATTCCTCGGGCTCAATCGCCAGTTCAGGGGATTGACACCGTTCAACCATCAAAGTCCCCGCTCTGTACCTAGGGAGATCAGGGAAGAAAAGAGATGAGAAAAAGATGAGAATTAGGAGAGCAGCAAGGATGATAATACGTAGACATTCCTCTCTCTCCCTTCCTTCCTCCTCCCCTCCCTTCCTCTACTAACCCATCAAATTCAGCCACGGCCTGGAAGAGATCCAGAAAATTTCTTCGATTTTTTTCATCCAGCTCGGTCACCAGGCCTGCATCTAAAAAGACTAGCTGAGGAAGGTAGCCCTTGCGCCATAATCGGTTCAGCTCCTCCTGCAAGGCCGCATCATCGTCCTTTAGGTCGGACAAGCGATGCACAGCCTCCCTATCCATTGGAGTGGTTGGTGGAGCTAGGTTAAAGTAGGAGGCGAAACGGCGACGAAGATAGATGAGTGGCGGGGGTGGGGGAACCAGCTGCACGATAATATTTCCTGGGTGTAGATCCGCATGTACAAAGTTGTCAATGATCAGCATGTGTAGGAACGCATCAAGACCAATCCCAGAAATGGCCCGGTCATAACTTGTTCCCGAGGATTCCAAGAATTTGCGCATTGGGATTCCCTCCACATACTCCTCCACGAGAACATTGGACTCGGTGAGCCCGGAGAAAGATTTGGGGAAATGGATCTCATACCGGTATTTGAAACCCTCCTTGAACCGCTGCAGATGCTCTGCTTCAATCCGCAGATCTAGTTGTGCCCGCATCATCTCTCCAAACACATCCACCTCGTCAGGCAATGCCAACCATGAGCATCCCGGAATCAGAGATATCCCATGTGCCAGGATCGACATGAGCCGAAGGTCCCTTTGCACCTGCTCCTCCGCCCCCGGGTGCAGAACCTTGATAGCCACCGTGCATGGCAGTGTATGAGGCAAGGACTCCTTCCGGAACGTTGCCTTGTAGACCTATCCATCGGGAATCAGAAGGCTTGAATGAGATCCTCTCTCCCTTCTTCTCGACATTGAAAAAACCTCATGTGACTTACCTGAGCGATAGCACCTACCCCCAGAGGTTCCGGATCAAAGGAGGAAAAGAGCTCCTCCAAGGTCTTTCCACCAAAGGCAGCTTCCACTAACGCGCGCGTCTCGTGGAAAGGATGGGCTTGGGCGCGAGAATGAAGGCGGGAAAGCCGACGGCACAGCTCAATCGGGAAGAGGTCCGTTCGTGTGGCCGCCCATTGGGCTAATTTGATGAATGTCGGTCCAGCTCGTTGCATCTGACCCACGATAATGTCATACCACCACAATGTCCCGCTCCGCTCCTGACCGTAGGCATTACGATCCCGGGATCCAGATAGGGCAATGGGCGAAAGAAATAGAATGGGCGACAGAAGGATGATGAGATGAATTGCCCTGGTAAGGGTGAGTATAGGCTCCAGGATACGGGTTTCCAAGAAGCGGCGTAGCGCATGGAGCACACGGACAATAAAGTGCTTGGGGTAGGTGGGCACCGAATGCTCTGGTGAAGGTACAGGGATCTGGAGAGGGAGAGGGGCAGCTGAGGCGCTATCCATGAGAAGGGCGGTCGACACAACCCCAACAGTAGCAGTAGCTCCCATAGATACGACCCACCATCCGTGGGGCCTGCGCGTAGATACCCTGCTCGTCAGTAATCGGGAGAAGCGGGGTGTGGACCGAGGGAGAGGACAGGTAGACTTCAGGCCTAATCCTTGGGCTAATGACCTCGGCCCGGGAAGCCGATTAGGTGCAAGCCAAGAACGAAACATGTACGAAGGAAGGATAAGGATGACGGCAAAGGAAGGTTATTGGAATAGAGAGAGGTGGAGGGGAAGGAACAGGTATAACCATATACGCCATGTCCCTGAATGTGTCACAATATGTACGCCCATGGATTTTGTGCCTCCAATATGACGGAGTAGATCTCAGGTCCACCCCCATCCCATATCTAGATTCCAGTGTGGCAACCTGTATGGTGTTACCGCATCACAGGGGATAAGGGATGCATGGAGTCCAGTGTGCTCTCGCTCTCACTCTCACCCACTGTCACTTGTGACCTAGCCAGACCTCAATTCCCACTTACCTGGGAGCGCGTTTGGATTGAATCTGGTCTCTTTAAAGGCAGAGCCATAAGGATTCATATACTAATTGACTAATAGCTCATTGATGATCATCATCAACACCTGGTTGCAGTGGAACTGTCAACGTATAGACAAGGCGGTCAAGCCTTCCACGAATCCCCGTCTTGGGGGAACAACAGAACCACAGGCTAAGGTGGAGGTGTATTTTTTTGTGTTAAAAAGTGTATTATCTTATGGAGGAATCACCTAGGGACAGAAATACAGGGTGAGGGGGGCTTAAAGAGCACCAGGAATCACTAAAGTGGGACGTGGATATGGATGGAAACCACGCATAATCGGACAGATGAAACAGCGCGACATTTCACTTTGAACGCGTGTGGCCTCAGCATCAACAATAAAACGATGTGGATCTCCAGGATCCTAATGGCGTGTATGTTCACCCCTGCTTGCTTTCCCCACATCACTCTTTTCTTCCATAAGCCCCTCAACAAGCATGAATCACCCCCCAGTATCTCGAGCAAGGGGGCCTGGCCTCTTCCGGGGATACTCCTTTTGGTTGGACCCTTCCCTAGATCTCGCTGAGAAGGAAAAGGTAGCCTTGATCAAGAGAGGCCTTAAACCGTGTCTCAACTCACATGCTCTCCTCCTTCATCCCTTCTTATAGCTATTAATCCTGATTCATCAGCAGAATGGAGTGGAGCTTACCTCTCCACCAACATCTCATCGAATGCGTGGAGAATTAAGCAAAGACAAAAACATAACAAGCCCGACGGATGGAAATGTTTTTGGCTTAAGCTACAATCGAACTTGGTGCTTCTGGCCGTTGGATCGACGCGCACCCGTCATCACGGTAGGAGCCTTTGTCTCCATAGAGTCCCATAACAAATACGATGCGCAAGCCCTGACTATACTTTCCCCACTTCCCTCCAACCCATATCCTCCATAGCCTGAGTGGATAACCATGTCCATTGAGCAAGGCAAATGCCTTAGGTATGTCGCTAATCAAATGGGGTTTTCCCATTAAAGTAAAAAACCCGCACTCATCAGATCATTCTCAAATAATACATTAGTCCAAAATACTACTCTGCGGACCCGGAAATGCTCTTTTCCGGCTGTGTCGTCTCGGTCTTGCAGGTGATTTATTTTGAATCTTGGCATTTCTATCACCTTGTACTGAATAGAACCATCCAATTCCCCTTCATAGCCCATAAAAACCCAGGATAAGGAACTCATCTACGCCGGGGTTCTGGCTCTTGGAGGTCAATGGAGGGAAACGCATCTCTCCAAGGATCTAACCCATATCGTTGCCCTTGCCTCAGAGGACATTGTAAGTGAGCTATTATACAGAGGGAGTTTTCCTAGAGGAGTTGCCTTTTACGATTGACTCCTTCTTAAACCCCTAATAGACAGAGGATGTGCGGAAAATCCATGGTATCCCAGGTGTAGAAGGTTCCACTCACTATGTTACCCCTCATTGGGTAGAGGATATGTTCAGGACTGGAAGAAGACTTAGTGAAACCATCTACTCTTTCCCTTATCCACCCATTCTCTCTCCACATGCCCAGATCCCTCATGTCCAGGAGGGTCTATGTGTCAAAAACCAGCCTAAGATCCTTAGGCCCCCCTCATCTCTCGGTCCCTCCAAGGCTGAGCTGGCCTCGTCATCTCGTTATGTCAAGAGCCAACACCCGCTGTATAGAAAACAACTTCTCATGGAACCCTCCTTACTAGAGGCTATGGGCATGGGGACCCGTCGTACCCTACTGCACCTTCTGGTAGGATGTGAGGCCAAACTTTTGCCGGGCACCATAGGCCCGGATGGATCCGTGGAATCCATGACCATGGCCGATATTGTCATTTGCCAATACCGATCAGGAGGCGTTTACGAAAGGGTATGTGAACATTGAGGAAATCCCATATAGAGCCGATTACTCATTCAAAATTATGCCACTTTAGGCGCTAAAAGAGGGCAGGATCATCGGTTCTCTCATCTGGCTTCGGTGTATCCTGGAACGGCGAGAGTGGATTTCTCCCTATTCTCAGCTCTTACTCTACCCTTTCCCCACTTCCACAATTACCGGTATGAGCCATTGTGTAAGTAACCATATATAACTTTTGGGAAGAGAAAGATAATTTCACTAGAAGACTGATCCTAACAAGCAACACCCCTTTCCTTCAGAAAATATCCATTACCAACTATGATGAGACCTCCAAGGAATACCTCATTCATCTGATCCAAATGGCTGGGGCTACATACACTGCTACCCTTACCGCTGGAAATTCCCATCTAGTGTGCGGAGCTACCCGAGGTCCAAAGTACGAAGCGGCTAGTACCTGGGGAAAGGTCGGGGGGATGGTCATTGTCAACCATTTGTGGCTGGAGGAGTGCTGTCAGTTATGGGCTCTCCAATCCGTCACTCGGCCGCGATATCAATGGTTTCCTCGGGTAGGAGGGGTTCTCCCTGGCCTGGTGGGCACCACCCCTGGATCCCCCCGAGTAATTCGGGATTCTATTTTAGAGGAGGACGAGAAGGATGCCCAAGGAGGTAGGATTGTCTCTGTTGTCCTTGATGAGGTAGATGATATTGGGGAAGTAGAAGGAGATAACATAGGGATTGAGCAGGAGAAAGAGCAGGAGGAAGAAATGGCCAAAGAAAATAGGATGGAGGAGGCAAAAGAAGAAGGAAAGAGGGAGAAAGTGGAAAAGAAAGAGAACAAGGCCAAGATAAGCGTGAGTAATGCTCAACTTGCGACCGATTGGGAACCTAAAAGGAGGACAGCGGCCAAGGAGGCAAGCAAGGCCTTAGCTGGGCTTATGCAAGTGGCTAATGAGTATGAGGCCCAAAGGAAGAAGGAAGTAGCTTCTAGTAAGAAAAGGTCTCATAGGGAGAGTAAAGTCATAGCAAACGGCCAGGAAGCGGATGAGGATGAGGACGTCGCATCTGTGGAAGAGGAGGAATCAAGTATGCATACTTCAAAAGAAGGGAAAAGACGGAAAGGACTCGTCAATGACGCCAACCCCTCCCCCTCCAGAGTTTCCTTGGTACCTCCACCTATCAGGGTCCTCTTTACGGGGATTAAGGTAACAGACAAGGAGGTGCAAGGTATTAAGGCCCTTGGCGGAAAAATGGCGGGAACAGCCAGAGATTGCACTCACCTCATTGCCGAAGCAGCAGCGAGGACGGAAAAATTCCTAGTTGGAGTCTCGGTCGCGCAATGGATTGTGACGAGGGCTTGGTTACAGGATAGTATCAATGAGGGAAGATGGCTCAAGGAAGCCCCGTACATCCTACGGGATCAGCAGGCCGAGCGAGCATATGATTTCTCCCTAGCGGAATCATTGGAACGGGCCAAGAAGAGAAAGTTGTTTGCCTCCAAGGTTATCTTTGTCACAGGCAAAACCCACCCTCCCCCCTCAACTCTAAAGCCCTTGATTGAAGCATCGGGCGGTAAGGTAAGTGGAGCAATTGATGAAGACGGCAAAAATAACAACCATATGGCGTGAATTTCATACTCCTCCTCTCTCTATACAGTTGGTCACACAGGTCTCCGGGAGAAGGGTGGAGGATGTGGGAGATCGGCTTATGGTCGTATCGTGCCTCCCGGATCGATCCCAATGGGCGCCCTTCCTTGAGAGGACCCCATCCCTGCCCATCTATTCAGTAGAGCTTGTCCTGACGGGGCTCCTCAGGCAAAGCCTAGATGGGGTCAAGGAGGAGTTTCGTCTAGATTTGGAATAGGAAAGAGAGGTGGCGTGTACGATCTTGAGACTTAGGTGGCACATGGGGCAACGTCATATGCGGGCCTATTGAGTAATTATTGGCCCAGCGTCAATAATAAATCTTCAAAATGGCCATATGCCCACCTTCTCTCCATCCCAGAATATATGGATAATCACGTGTATAGGAACAGAGGAGGGAGCTCTCCCCTCTTTTCATTCATCTTCCTCCAGCTGTCTTATTTCTCCACATCCATCTCATCCAGGGTATATTGACTCTTTTTCTTACTGCAGGAACTTAGGATGCGAATAGGAATAAGGAGAAAGGCCCCGGCCAAAGTCATGGATCCTGCAAACATCTGAGCAGGGAAATAGGATAGGTTGGGTGAGGTAGAGTCGAGGAGGGCACCAAATATAGCGGGGCCCACAAGATCTCCAGGAAGCTGGCCTCCCAGGACCAGACCAATAGCTGAGGGAATATCCTCTTCGGGAACTTGTGCAGCGGCCATAAGGGGAAGGAGAGTGACAAAGGCGCTTTGCAAGACGCCGTGAAGGATACAAAAGACGATGAGAAGCAGAGGCAAAGGAGGCAGGTGGGCAAAGGGCCAGATGCACAAGGAGACAACTCCTGCCAAAGAGGAGGAAATAAGCATGGTTGCGGAGACCGAAGCCTTGGGTCGATCAGCGATCCATCCGAGGAGGACGCGGCCAATGCCGTTGGCTAAGATATAGGCCATGGTGATAAGGGTTCCCTGAGAGGGGGTAAGACCGATGAAGACGGCATAGGCAGGGAGAAAGAAGAAAGGGATCATGTAGGCTGTGGTGTAAATGAGGGACATGAGAAAGAGAAGGGCAATGGTAGGTTTACGGAAGAGCCGCCAATCGAGAAGGGATGACCAGAGGGAGGAGGGATGGGGGGATGGGCCGACTCGCTCCCGGATGAGGAACCAAGAGAGGGAGAGGAGGATCAAAGCGGCGGCCGAGGTGATACGCAAAGACCAAGCAGTCCCCAGCTGATCAATCATGATACGAGTGATGATCATATACAAAATGCTCCCTAAACTTGAACCGGCTAGAGAAAGGCCAGATGCGATACCCTGTCGTTTTTTAAACCATTGAGCGGGCAGATGAGAGGTGGAAAAGAATATCAGAGTGGCGCCCAAACCCAAAAGGACACCTTGAGTCAGATACAGGTGCCATAGCTCTGAGGCAAAGGAGGTCACTAGGGGAGCAAGTGTAGTGAGGATGGAGCCGAGGAGAAGGGGCCATCGGCAACCAATGCGTCGGACAGTTGGACCGACAATTAAGCCTCCGCCAAAGGTGATGGACATGGTGATGGATCCGATAAGTGACAGAGAAAAGTAGGATTGAGACTGATAGGGTCCGGCCAGATAGGCTTGCTGGTACAGGCCCCAAGAATAAGTGAGTCCAAAGAGGGTAAAATTAGAAAGGGCCACACCAGCCATGACCCACCAGCCCCGAGGGTGATCCTCGGATAGAGGGGATTCAATGGAGGGCATACTTGGCAACGAGTATAGAATAGAGTGAATGGAGGAGGGTGAATAAATGTTAGGACGATATAGATAAGGAACGGAGATAAGTAACAAAAGAGGATGGAGTAAATGATAAATGGTGACAAGGAACAGAAGAAGGTACGCCCATCCTTTATAAAAGATATCATCAGCTAGAATAATGTCGTTTGCATCTCTACACATCGATGAATCGAGAAGAGCAGTGCCAAGGTGATGAGATACAGATTCCAGGGACTAGAGCCGTCCGCTCAATCATGTTGTGCAAGGGATAGGGGAATGGCGCCGGCGAAGATGCATCAAGGGATACACTTATCCTTGTACTAGTTATTTCCCCTCACTCCTCGCTATGACGCCTTGGCATTATTCAGCGTGGAGGAAATAGGGAAAGATAAAGGTATGTAGCATTGATAGATCTAGGACGTTGTTGCCCTGGACATTATCCTTAGGCCACTGGTACTTTGCACAAAGGATAACGATAGTCTTTAGGACGCACGATAAATGAAACGAACTTTCATACGGCTGAGATGCGGCGGAGTTTGCACGAAATCCCTCGTGGTGCAACAGCAACCAGGACCAATAGTGCATAATCATAAATGATAACTCCACACTACAATCGCCAGTAGTGAAGTCTCGGCTCTCGCTCCTCTCCCACGAGACAACACCAGGGAGGATATGTCATGGACATCGTATATTCCAAATGAATGCATCACAAACCCACACACACACACATACTGAGAGAGAGGAGGGACAACTACAGCTTGGCGAAGGGCTTCTTCTCCATACTGAACTTGATACCGAGGATGATCAAGGCGCCAACAATGGTGGCAGCGCCACAGAACATCTGACCAGGGACATAGGAGGTATTAGGGGCAGTTTGATCGAGAAGGGCGCCAAGGATGGCGGGGCCAAACAGGTTACCAAAAGCCTGGGAGAAGAAGAGGATCCCCATGGCATTAGACAGATCCTTGACAGGAATAAAGAGCTTGGCCACAACGGGAAAGAGGGAGATGAAACCTCCACCGGTGAAGCCGTAGAAGAGGACAAAGACGATGAGGACTCCGAGGGATTTAGCAAAGGGCCAGATGACCATACAGGAGAGACCAGCGACAAAAGTGCAGAGGAAGAGGGTGTTGAGTCGCCCAACCCTGTCGGCGGCCCAGCCAGTGACGATACGTCCAATAGCATTGACGGCGGACATGACGCTAGTGAGGGTAGCGCCCGTGGAGGCGTCCAGCCCAATGAAGGTGGAGTAGGAGGGGAGGAAGAAGAAAGGAGCCATGTATCCAAAGGTGGTGATGAGACCCATGATGGCCAGAGTAGAGAAACGGGAGTTGCGGAGGAGACTCAGATCCAGGATATTTCGAATCCGGTCGGACCAGCGCAACTTGAGGGGCCCTTCTCCTCTTGGCGCCTTGGAGGCAGGAATAATACGAATACGTTCCTTGGCAGTGGCAGCGGCGGTAAAGATCATGGCCAGGGAGATAAAAGAGACAACACGAAGGGCCCATCGGTAGCCAATGCTCGATATCATGGCGTGAACGATTTGGTCCATGACGAGGCCCCCGATCCCGGAGCCGGCAAGGGCAATACCGGTGGCCAGCCCGATACGCTTCTCAAACCACTGAGTGGGGAGATGGATGGTGGAAAAGAAGGAGAGAGAAGCACCCATACCAAAGAGAAGCCCATGGGTTAGATAAAGTTGCCAGGGCGCATTGGCGTAGGAGGCGAGGAAGAGGCCGAGGAAAATGAGGATGCCACCGACGGTGATGGGTATCCTAATTCCGGTGCGCTTTACCATGAGGCCGATGAAGGGGCCCAGGAGAAAGAGGGTGGCCATGCCGAGGGACCCAACAAATGAGAGGGAAAAGGAAGTGACCTGGTCGGCGTAAGTGTCATCCAGGTACTGCTGCTGAAAGAGACCCCAGGAATAATTGTAACCAAAAACAATGAAATTACTGCAAAATGTGGCAATGAGGGAAAACCAACCCCGGGGGTGATCCGGTGGATACAGCTCGATGACTTGATCCTGCAGGGTGGAAGATGGGCCCTCTTCCCCTGAGGGAAATTCCCCATCCTCCAAGGTCTTTTCATCCGTATGACCGGTGGAATGCTTTGGAATGGTGGTGGGTATGTGCTTGGTAGAAGCTGTATCAAAGGTGGCAGGGGTAGTGGTTAGATCGATCACTTCTTCAGTCCCCATCGGCGAGGTGGGTAAAGTAGAGGAATGAGACATGCCGTATGAATATAATGGAAGGGGGGGGGAATGGATCAAGATAAATCTAGGAGGGGAGGGGGAATGGACTGGATGGCAAGAGCGGTAATTATTATTTATGAGAAATGCCGTCTGGTTAGGGTGGAAAAGAAGAAAGAAAGAGAGAAAGGAAGGAGAGCCAAAAATACTGAGCAACTTCCAAGATACAAAAGGAAATCTGAAGAAAGAGAACAGGAACCAATTCTCAGTTCGGAACGACTGATGTGACGATAAAGGCCTCCTTTTTATGTCTTCTTTTTCCTTTAGCCCAGTCTCCCTTCCTTGCGAACAGCACACCCCCGTGTAATGTCCCGCTGCTTCCCATGTTGTCAACCCTGAAAGAAGGGCAAATGCGGGGTAGGACACAGCCTGTCATCATGGGACAATACCCGTTGACCTTCCCCTTCTCTGTGAACATATCAGGGCTCATCCCATGTGTCTCGTTTATAGGGAGAACGGGTGGTAATATCTGTGGGTGATGAATGTCCAAAGTTTGGAGGCTAGAAGCCAATGAAACGGGGCAATGGGAGGTGCATGACACGCCACCCTAGGTAAAAAGGAGATGAACTGGTGATGGAATGGGGTGGAGCGGAGCAGGAAAGAGAGTGTTGACAGACAAGCAAGCATCAAGGGGGGGGAGTGCAGGGAAGGAGGGGATGGAGCAACCTTGCCTCCCACAGAGGATGTGACCTTGCCTCCAACATACACACACATACCGAGGTGATGAGATGAGCTGTAGTTTATCAGATCCTGTGATTGACCTGTGGACGGTGTGTCAGCATGAGATGATTCAAACACTGGTACTCACAGACCATACCCAAGATATGCTATGCGCGGAGCATTAGTGAGTCCGAACTATTGAGAAACATACTTTATTATTCTCATCGGCGGAATGTCGGGTTTTCAAAGGAACGGCAGCCCAAACTATATGAATTGGAACATTTGAGCTAAGCTTTAAGTGCACCCTGTCGTGTAGATGAAGCCACATACTGAAATGGTCAGTGTAAAGTGCTTTATTTGAAAATACAATTACTGGCACGCAATGCATACTATTAGAGAGTTGTGTACGCTGCGAAGCCAGTGCCGTTTTGTATAGCACTTACTGAATGTGAACGAATGATTGGGATTTAAAGATCGTCGCAACAAGGAAGAATACCGCATTGGGATCAACCCACTCATCTTAATTGTACTTCTCTATCTCTTTAACAATAGCCAAGGTAATTCCCTCTCACCCTTTACTGATTTATCTAATCATAAAAGTGCTTTGAATATCACCAGCTATATATATGGATGTTGGGGAAGGAGGGAATGACCAACTCAGCCTTGAAAGAGTACGCCGATATATGCATGAAAATTATAGTGCGATGTCAAAATGGCAGAACTTTTTTGTAACTTTGGCATCGATTTAGCCAAGAACCCACGTCGCAGGCACAAGCTCTTTATATAACCCATACCCCATACAATGGACTAGGAACAGCACGCAGAGAAAAGATCCCTTCGAGAAGGAGATAGGAAAGAGGACGTTCTTGAACGGGTAGAGGGGAGAGTGAGGCCCGACTTTGAGCCCAGTATATCTCGGCCTATCCTCGACGATGTCTATGCCATTAGGGAATTGCCTCAGCGATATTTTTTCTTGCAAAATTAGCTTATACTTTAAATTAGAGCCCATACAGCGTGGGTGGAACTCACATGAGAGATCATTGAGGAGAGAGGAATGGAAAACAGGGGGGGGATATTTTGCCTATAAGGAGCTACTACCATCATCATCACCATCGCCTTCAAATATCGCTGCCGCCGTGTGGGCTTCTTGTAAGATGGGCGCCAATAGAGCGTCAATTGCCTTAACGATATATTTATAGGTGCACTCTGAGTCCAAAATTATACTGGTTTATAAAGTAAATATTCATATAGCCCTCATAGCCTAATGGATATGGCGTCGCCCTCCTAAGGCGGAGGTTCTAGGTTCGAGTCCTAGTGGGGGCGAAAAAACGTTTTTTTGCGTCATCATCAGCCCCAAGGGGGTCATTAAACACTAACACTACGCAACAAAAAAAATAGAACGGGTGAAGGATGAGGAAAACCCTCCTGGGGAGATAAGCCATCCTTTTTGCTCCCCTCCCTCATAGACAACAGTCTCAAGATGCTCGGATCCCGTTTGGTATCCCCCTCAGTTCATCTATCTCGATGGCCAAATACGTCACTCTCCGCGTTTTCCTCCTCCTCTAAGAGCTTGCTCAGAGTTTGTGCAGGGCAGCCCCGGCTCCATCGGCCACCGTCGTATTCCCGCGTCCTGGGATCCCTGTCAGCCTCAGTACACACCACTGCTCACGTGAGTGATGCCCAGATTGGACGAGGAGGAGATCCACACGGCTCATCTTTCTCTCTTGACCCCACTAGACTTTGCCCGCTCTAGCACACGGCGCTTCCTCTGGGGGGACTTGGAGACCCGCGTCGTCGGGAGCCAGGTCTTGGATTCGGAAATTTACCTCGAAATCCTCTCAATTCACTGACCTTCCCTCCCCTCCCGAGGACGAGAAGAATCCTGCCCTCGCCTCCAAGAGCAAGGCTGGGTTAAAGAAGGGTCTCGATTGGAACAATGCTCGAAGACTCATTGCTCTTGCCAAGCCAGAATCTAGAGAGTTGACGTGTAAGTTTGCTTGGGAAATGTGTATTTTTCAGGACTCCTTAGTACACATCTCATTTTTCCCCTCGTTTTTGCAATGGCCAGTGGCGACGGTTCTTCTCTGTATTTCCTCCGCCATCACTATGGTATGTGTGTAGCCTTCCTCTTCTTAGCTCCCTCCTACCATCATCCTCAGGGACAGGGGTCCCCCCAGGGCCAAGTGCCTTT